>OMLM01004566.1:126920-143483 GCA_900302695.1 Helostoma temminkii | reverse complement strand
GGGGGGGTTTAAAAAGTAAAATAAATAGTGGATGGTGGTTTATTTTTTTTTCAATTTCTAAAACCCAAAATACATTTGTAATCTGTAAACATTTGTGTGCCTGGCTTACTATAACCCTGCAGGTCGTCCAGCAGTCGGAGCATTTAAGCCCAATTCATCTCAGCCACACTTACTAATATGTAGTATTTCCTGATCAGATTTGAAATGTAGGGTGACAATAGTGAGTCTGTCCTGTACTATTTGAGGAAGCTTACTCCATTTATTTACACCAAACTCATGGGTTAGTTAATATCCTAGAAACAAGGTGAAACATACAGTTAAAAAAAAGAATTGATAAACTGTGTAACAGGTTTATGTCAGAATTAAATTTATGTAGCACATGTAGCTACAGCCTCAGTGCTTTAGCAAAACATTATGTAGGGTATTAAGAGTATGTTTAAAAAACAATTGTACTGGAAATGTTAAGTCAGGCAGATTCAACAAAGTTATCAATCATCTAAATTACCTAACTACTGTAGCTGCAGCTGATAAAATCTGCTAGTATTGTCATTCCAGTCAGTAAAATTGACAATCGCAGGCCAGAAATGACAAGTCTGTTCTTGTCTATGAAATCAAGGAGACATTACTTTAATATTTACTGAGAATTCAAAGTGGTTAATTAGCCTTGCTATCATTTTAATCTGTATTGTGCAAGAATGAAAAGTTTGACAGGTGTATCAGTAATGTGGTGAAAGGTCAACTGTTTACCTCTTTTTTGTTCACATTTTCAGTACATTTATCAAAACTGGAGAGTTACGTGAAAGTGCAAAAGAAACTAGAACTGTTTAAAATCTTATTACAGTGATAAAATGTAGGAGAGGAATAATATTTTCCCCTCTCAGTCTCCACTTGCCTTCAGCAGAGATAGTATCTGCCCTTATGAAACCAATTTCCAGGATATAAATAATAAAAGATTAATTTTGTGTCGCTTTTATTATATGTGACCCACCTCCTGTGCCTAGAGGTGACCTAAATAGACAAAAAAAAAGTTTAAGTCTTGCAAATGGAGCAAACAGAGGGAAGCATCATAGAGACCACTGAGCTTTTTCACAAGCATTTCCCACAAACAAATAAGTCATACTCTTATCACTACCTACACTCTTATCCGATTCAGCAAGAACAAGAAGTATTGGTTTGAAGAGAACTACCTAATAGTTACTCCTTTTTACATAGGGCAACATGATCCATTTCTGCAAATGAACATGGGGACAAACAGATAAAGAAAATACAGTAAATTTAGTGCAGCAGGCATAAAAACAAAAATATGCACCCGTTACCCTTTAAGATTGTGAGTAGAAGAGATGTCAATGTGTGCTTACAACAGTAGTGTGTATGTACTGTATGTTTGTGTTTGGCTAGGTTTATCACATCACCCTGCCATTGGAGATATAATCGTTTCTGATTAAAAGCCTAATGAGGATAGGGCTTGTGTTGACAAGTGCTAGTACACCACCCAAGGGTGTGATCACCTTGACTAGAGCTCAATGTCAAGAGGACATTGTGGGTCTTTCTACCACTACTGGAACTGTGGCAGCACAGTCTGTTCAACAACGACAAAAGGAGAAGGGGTTGTGGTTAAAAAAAAAAAGAAAGGAATAGAAAGAAAGAAGAAAAGGAGAGTCCTCTTTGGGGTTTGAGAGAGCCAAGTCCAATCTTCTTTTCTGGCCTTTCATGCCACAGGCTTATATAGATACAGTATATAAATAGATTCTGCCTTATTCTTACACATCAAAGCCCCATATATGCAGCTTATACCACTTTGCTCTGCCTTGAGCCATTAGTGTACAATAATCTCAAATCCACTTTGTTACTTACACTATAAGAAAAGAAGAGACTAAGACAGCAAACTTGAAGCATAAATATATTAAGAGAGTAGCTTTCATCAGGTGAACAGCTTTTTTTTCTTTTTTTACAAGAAAAAGAAGATGGCATATGACTAAGTACTGTAATCTCCTTGCTAAGATATACCAGACATTCTGCCTCATGAATTAAATTCTTATTGCACATTCAACACTTCTTTATTAGGTTTTGACGCCTCTAAGCTGTACAGTGGCTGACGGAAGAAAAGAAGACCATTTCAATTACCTTAGAAAAGCATTGGTATTCCCCTTGCTTGTTACAGCAGGACGTGTGAATGACAGTGAATTCTCCTCATGAACACGATAAGTATGTTTTAGTGGTGTTGTTTTTCAGGTGTGGGGTACATCCTGAATAATTGATGTCTTTATAACTCAGACCCTAAAGGGTCCCTGCAGAGATCAGTATTATTCAAATGTGTGAGGAATCCTTCATTGTTTCTGTATGTGCCATGCATTTTTAATATACCTATACCCAGGCAACTGTAAGAAGGTGTAAAACCCTTAAAATATGATGCACTAAATCAAGAGTGTATGTGAGTATTTGTGTTTCAAGCAGGTAAGAAATATAATTACTAACCATATCTAAATGCTTCATCAGTTGTAAAAATCACTTGCAAAAATAAGATGGGGTGAATGAAGATACTTTATGTTTTCCATTATGTTACAGTTTATGGCTGCAGTGCATCAGTAAGATTACACACACTTTACAGCTCAGTGTGTGTTAGCACATGCAGTAAAGTAGCTCCCAGTGTCCTAGAGAGATGTGTTTCTCGTGTCCCCCTTCATTCTGTAACCTTCAAGCAACTGCGACAACACGCCTGTAGCTCTGGTGTGTGACCTTTACTGTGACAGACATGATGGCAGAGGGTAGCTGGTAGCTGGACAGATGGGCACAGGAACATTACATCACCATAGTCTCATAACGTTCACCGTCTTGCTCTCTCTCGTTAGCCGAGGCTTTTGGTATTTCTAAAGCACACCTGTTTTTACAACAGGATCCCACAGCAAATTCATCTTAAGAGGACGAATGACAGGAATGTAACAACAACAGCAATAAAAAGGATAAGACTGTTCAATAGACGTCACCAGTCTAAACAACGCTGCCTTTGTTTTTCTGGTATTAAATACAAAGCAACTGGAAATATGCTATATCCCGTGACTGATGCAATCCCTGCTTATAGTGAGTAACCAGTATGCTGTCTTGTTTTGCCATGTGCTGTTTTGACGGTAACTGCAGATTTTTCAGTTTGATGTTGAAGAAAAGGCAATAAGGTGAAAGGTTTCATACTACAAGAATATAACCAGAAACGTCTGGTGTATAATGTGATGTGTTCCTAGGTTATATGAAGATCTATGATGATTAAAAGTGGATGAAATAATCAATAATTGAGTATCCCATGTTTTTTTATTCAGAGTGGGTAGGTGAGTTTAAAAATGTAATTTAAAAATCCTCTTATTTTCTTTTTTAATGTCTTCTCTTTTCTTCTCTGTTATCTTTTCACAGTTGGTTACACCATGAATGACTTGATTTTTGAGTGGCTGTCTGACAACCCCGTTCAGGTGGCTGATGATCTCACCCTCCCCCAGTTTGTGCTAAAAGAGGAGAAGGATTTGGGATACTGCACTAAGCATTATAACACAGGTCCATTATGAATATCATTTGCTACTGCTTACTAGTGATCTGTGACTAGTGAACAAAGGAACAGTTAGTGCCTACACATTGTAAAACTACCAAACAAAGCAGTAACAACAAGAAGAATTCAAGCAATGCAGCTGAATGCTCTTATGTCTGCAGGTAAATTCACCTGTATCGAGGTCAAGTTCCATCTGGAACGTCAGATGGGCTACTACTTGATCCAGATGTACATTCCCTCCCTTCTCATCGTCATCCTCTCATGGGTCTCTTTCTGGATAAACATGGATGCTGCACCTGCCAGAGTGGGCCTGGGCATCACAACTGTACTGACAATGACCACACAGAGCTCTGGTTCCAGAGCCTCACTTCCCAAGGTGAGTCCAGAGTGGATTTAGAAAGAGAATGAAGACTTCTCCCTTGACTCTAATAGAACAGATTTTTTTTTTCCACATCAACAGTGGCTCATGGAGACCTCAAATAGTTCCAAACATTGGGAACTAGTAGTAACTAGTGATGCTGTTGAGCTAGGTTTTTTTTCAGCACATTTTTCATGACATCTGCAATACTTTGACTTATCAACAACTACTGCAGAATATTGACATTATGTTTTACAGTATGTTACTTTTAATCATCAGCAAATCAACAGATTAAGACACTGGAAAACAATGTCTCTCAATCACCCTCTTGGAAATAGTCACAGCTCCATAAATCATGTGACGCGCTGCCATTTTTGTCCTCTCGCTGTGGCAACTCTTCTATCTCTAAGGCTCTGGTTGAGTCTGGAGACTAATGATCAAGAATTGTGATGGTTTATACATGGCAGGTGCAAACGGCTGACAGATCAGTCAGAGAGCACTCTTCATCACCAACCTCAAAACACAAAATGTGAATATTTTTTGGAAGAAGAGGCGCCATGCGCGACCCGAATAGCTTCAGTGAGTCTCGAATTGATTCCATAAGTCTCAGGAATATACTCAGGGAATAAAACATCATTCTTCCGAAACATATTGCCTCATTTAGCTTTTTTAATAGTGGTTGTGCAGTGCACTGTCTAACATGTCGTTCTAAAATCTCCCGTATGTGTTGAGATGTGGTGACTTAGAAGGCCATAACATACTGTATTATTCACATACTTTACAAACCATGCCAGCAAAATGTCCCCTACTGCATATCTAGAGTCAACAGACACCTTCACTGTAAGAATCAAGCTTTCAGGGTTTTTACTTTTGTCACCCACTCGGTTCAACTTTTTTCCTGCTGAAGTACCATCATGACTGCCAAACTGAGCACCCAGTGCACATTGTAGTAGGGTATTTACACCTGATGTTGTGTGATTAAAGATATGCCTTCTTGTACACTATATTGCCGAAAGCTTTGGTACGTCTGCCTTTACATGAACTTTAATGACATCCTATTCTTAATCTGTACGGTTTAACAAGGAGTTGGCTCATCCTTTGCAGCTATAACAGCATCAACATTTCTGGCAATGCTTTCAGCAAGGTTTAGGAGTGTGTTTATGGGAATTTTTAACAATTCTTCTAGAAACATATTTGTGAGGTCAGGCATTGATGTTGGGTGAGAAGGCCTGGCTCACAGTCTCTACTCTAATTCATCCCAAAGGTGTTATGTTGGGTGGAGGTCAGGAAAGTTTCTCCACACCAAACTCGCTCATCCATGTCTTTATGGATCTTGCTTTTGCCCTGAATTCAATGACTTTGATGGTATGTTCCAAAACTTTTGGCACTTTAGTATATCTTCTAAAAATTAATGGCAGCACACAAGTTTTAAGTTAATATACTGGTCACAGAAAGAAATAATCATACAGGCTATATTACATAATGCTTTCACTCAAATGAAAAGGTCACTGACTGAAGTTAAAAATCAAATCAATAAACATAGCATTGTTTGTTTGAAGTTTGAAATATAACATTTTGCTCTGATATATCCACCTGAAAGTTATACATTACTTGGAAATATCATTCCTTTTTTTAGAACGATATTTCCTGACAAGCTTACAAGGCCATGAAACAAGTGACAGAAGCGCAATGGGTATTTGGTTACTGACAACCGCAAAGGGTACACTGGGTGTGTGTGGATAAAAATTATTAGAAGGGACCTTTGGATTTAGGTGATGTGGCTTATTAAGTCATGAAATGCTGACTTTGGGTCATGCAGGTCTGACAAGGACAAGGACAGAGACTAATTAGAGAGAGTACAATACAAGGACCAGGTCACGACATTGGACTGAAAGTGAAAAACATTACTCTACTGAGCAGAGGACGGTACCGTGTATGTGGCTACAAAACTGAGGGAGAGGCTAGGGAACAGGGGACAGATATGTCTACTCTCACAGTACCAAATTATTGTACAAGATATATTAGCTTGAAGGTAACAATAGCAAAATTTGTTTTATTCGTTACCAACTCAACTCTCAATGGTGGTTTTAAATTCTGACTGCATTTTTACAAACTTCATTTCCAAGGGACTATCACTGACAGTCTGGCACTTTCTTTTTCAGGAACACACTGTTCACTGTTACACCTGCTCCACAGTTCAATCATAGGATCAATCACTCACTTGTTCCCTCATTCAGTGCTCTCGGATACTAAATACCGTACTTACCACTAAATTGAGACTCCAACAACAAGCATCATCATTTTCTGTCATGACTGATACCTGTAGAGTCATGCAACTGTAATTGTCAACAAATTGCACTGTGGGATTGCAAGTAATGTCTGTGCCATCAACGATATATTTTTGTTTTAATGTGGATATTTGAGGTCCCTACTGACCTTATGCAGACTGCCTCTTTTGGGATTTTTCCTATTTTGTTTTTTTTTTTTTCTGGTATCTAATGACAACTATGTTGAACTGTCAGTTCAGATCTGTTCTTACAGTATATATTCCAAGTTGTCAAAGCTGTGAACACATTCATGGGGACATCATATGACCTAATGCCTGCACATCTACCACAAATATTGATCTAAAAAAAAAAAAAAATTTAGATTCAGCATGAACTACCATACTGCTAAAATTAGTGTGATGTTTTTTATGGTGACTGCAAAAGTACTTTAGTTTAAAACTTAAAACTGTGATACAGCACAAGGTGTTTTTTTGTCCTCAAGAATTAGTAGTAGTTGTAGTAGTAGTTTGCACCCTACTGATGTGTCATTTCATTTTTTAAATTCTCTGTATGCGTCTGTAACAGCAAACTGCTGCTCAGTTGAGTCAAGCGCCCCACAATGCTTGCCCGCTAGGAGTTGCTGATGTGCTGTGATCTTCTCATTTGAACAACACGGACAGGGCTATCCCCAGGCCTTAACCATGACCTGTCTCGTGACTATGTGTCAACTGCCCACATCCCAGTGACTCATTACAATTCTAGGCCATCCCAAAGATGTGGGTCATTACATGCCATAGCTCAAGAATGGGCAGATTGTGAACAACCCACAGATTATCCATCAGCCTCACTGATTGGTTATTGACTACTATATTACCTTCTCTCTTCCCAGGTGTCCTATGTGAAAGCCATTGACATCTGGATGGCAGTGTGTCTTCTGTTTGTGTTTGCTGCCCTACTGGAGTATGCAGCAGTTAACTTTGTCTCAAGGCAACACAAGGAGTTCATCAGGCTGAGGAAAAAGCAGCGGCAGCAAAGAATAGTAAGTGTAAATCAAACACGCATGAACAGCAGACACAAACACACTAATGCACTGTGTCACACATTGTAACAGATGTTTAAAAGTAAGCATGAAGAACACACACATGTTCCAATCCTTGTCAGCCCCTATGAAACCTGACTTATGCCTCTTGTTATTGTGGGATGCTGCGTATTCAGGAACTGACATAACACGCTACAGCTGGCTGTCATACTTTATTACATGAAGAAGATTGGCTCATTTCAGTTCAGCCTGTTTCCACGGTGAGCACTGACCTGTGAAGACCCTTGGCGATCCTTCCCTTTCTCTCACTGCATTTGACATAGCGCTAATGGTGGATAATCTAAAAGAGTATTGATGTGGTTTTGCCAGTTTACAACATCATCTCAAAGTTGTTGGTGCATTGAGTACAACTTGTACTCAGCCGTAAATGATTATGGTCATTCTTCAGCTGGCTGCAAGCAATTGCAAGTGTGCGTGACGATGTTGGAGACAAAACTGTCAAACTCTTGAGAACTACTTTGACATGCGTCTTGGGAGTAGGCAAGGGTAACTGGAGTTAAACAGGTCAGGTTAGGCGTCATAACACATAACTGAACACCTTCTTCAGCTGTCTTCATCCCACCATTAACTCAGCATAACAGTCCTTCTTGAGTTCCCCCGTTTGTCGTTCTGTGAAGCGTCATGTTTGATTGCTCAAACAAACCTGACCGTGATCGTAATCATCAACCTGACAATTTTGTTCAAGCCTGAACCGTGTTAAGACTCTCCCAGGACAACAACACTGGTGATTGGTCTCAGAAATTAAATGTAATTAAAATGTCACACCCAAAACCCTGATACAACCTCTTTGTTTATATATAAGTAGTGAAGTGGAACGGTGGCATCTTTGTCACTTTCTCTTGTGGTGGCCTAATGCAAATTGATACAATAATCTCACTTGGGCAGTCCAAAAGGGGCTTTTCACTGCATTTTCCACTGCTATCGTACAACATAACTTCCATAACATATCATTATATATGTATTTCAGTTATATATGATTGCTCTGAATAATCTTAATATGATTGTATGATGTTTGTTCTTCAATTGGTCTTTATAAACTGTTCTTAAGATGGCAAGCATTAAACTGCCTGAAAGCCTGGTTTAAAATTGTAGCAGCAGTTTTTTCCTTTTTAAAAATACTTATTTGTGACTTCATAATAATATGTTTCTGTTAAAAATGTAAGGTGTCATTAGGACTGTGTGGGTGTAATGAGATTTATTTGACAGCAGATAGAATGATTTTTGTCATATTTTGATCCAAATGTTGCTTTAAGATTCCCATTTTTCCAGTGGATCCCTATCCACTTCAAACAAGTGAGTGGACAACAATAAACCTGTTAAGTACAACTCATAAACCCATAATAATCTTTGCATTGTATATATTTGTATTTCTGGTATCATTTCTCATCCAAACATACATGATGCAAATGAATCCCTATCGGGATGGCTATCATTATTGACAAGAGGTGTGAGACTGTTACACAGAAAGATTATTCTCAAAAAAAAAAAAAAAAAAAACAGACAGGACATCTTGAAAATCCCATTAACAGCTCACAGACTGGACAGCTTCCCAGACTCATGGCAAAGTTCCCTATGAAGACAGAGGAGTCCAGGAGATTTACTGGGCTGTCTGCCCTCCTGCATCGATGCAAGAGAGAGACAATAAAGGACTTCCCCTGTCCACATCAGTTGCACAATTACTCCCACTCAGGAGGTTAAAGTCACAGGCTATCCATCTGACAGGTATTGGCACACAACTAGAGGGAGGATGGGAATCTGACTGTACAGAGTGTAGAGTGTGCAAATCTCTCATAAAACAGACTTAATGAATGCATTTTTCCAGCTTTGTGTTTGAGATCTCTAGTGTTTTCTAATTCAAAAGGCACTAGCAAGTATATACAGATAGCCTTCAAAAGGACAAATATAAAAAAAATGGAGCTTCTATTTATAGTCTTCACAGAAATAACTGGAGAATAAGAGAGGAACTGGCTCCTTGAGAATTCCTTCTTTGTCGTCACAGCCCGTTCTTTACAAGCTTCAGATCATGTCCTTTATTATCACATTAAAAGCTGGTTGAATTTGTTATTTGGATTTGATGTTTGTACCTTTAATCACTGTTTTACTAAAGTCAACCAAGCAGAGGGAATTCTGTTCTCAACAAATGTCCAAAACTAATTATACGTTACGCACAAAAATGTGTTTTTTATTTTTCATTAACCTTTATTCTGCCAGGAAAACCTCAATGAGATTAAAAATCGCTTTTGCAAGAATGTCCTGACCAAGACAGGCGGCAACACAAAGTTTCAGATGGACAGTAAAAAACAATTACAAACTAAAATAACACACAAATACTCAATATTGTTAATAGATCCAAACTTATTTGCAGAAAAAAAAGATTGATTTAATTCATTTCTCTTCTCAAAAGCTTGTGTACCAGAGTGTTGTGTTTTTGTTTCAAATCAAGATATCAAATAAAAAAGAGCAATAACTATTATTTCAATTTGTCTACCCTGCTTTATGATGGAGGTGTTTGCCAGTCAGCCTGGGAGTGTCGAGTCGTTGCGGAAAGCCAATGACATCCCCAGTAACAACTCAACCTGCAGGAATCTGAATCAGCACTGCAGCGCCTGTGCCAGGGTAAAAACTGACCCGTGTCAACCCTGACCTCTGAATCCAGTTTTTGTCCGTGTTGTTCCATCCCAAAATTGAATTTATCCTCAAATCTCTCTCAAACCAAACCCACTATGTGCTGATCGCATCCTGTCACTATGACCCTCTCTTTCTGACCCTTTATGTCAACGTGACTGACTTGAAATTGTTGCACTTTTTGCCTAGTGTGTAATCTGTTCTTTAAACCTCTTGTTCTGTCCATGTTATCAGATTTTAACCTCCTTCTCCAAGAAAGCTGGAATTTACAGAGAAATAAAACAGATGAAATATGTAAAAATGTGTTTTTAATGCAATGTTTTACTGTGTAATTTTAAAAAAATAGCTTAAACTTTTGGGAAATAGACCTGTTAGCTTTCATGCAGTAGGATGAATAGATTGATACTATTCTCATGTCACTACAGTAGATTTAAAAACAGCAGGTGGTAGATTAGCATAAAGCCTGAAAACAACTAGCTTCGCTCTGTCAGGTTGTAACAAAATCTGCCTTCTGTACTACCACATTAATGACATGTAACCTTTAACCTGGCTGTTTCTCCCAGTTGTTTTCTTAATTCAAAGCATAACTAACTGGCTGCTGCCTGTAGCTTTGTACTTACCACAGAGATAATGAGCGTGGTATTGATGTTCTAATCTAACTCTCAAGGTTTCACAGTTTGTTTAGCTGTGTTTCCGTTATTTAACAAGAAAATACAGATTGTCCCTGACCCCTCGCTTAAAAAAACTATATTAATTGTCCGCAGAGCACAATGTAATCATCAAAGCAGTCTCAACTGATCTTATCCCAACAAATCACAAAGTGTGTATCTGCTGCTGATAGCAGAGACCAGAGACGATGAGTACCTATTATCTTTCAAGAAACGCACCATTAGACTTTAGCACATGATGTACTGTATCGTTTAGGAAAGAGTAGGAGGGATAATTAAGCTGTGCTAGAAAAGCTGCAACTTCCTGCCCCCTGTTGTATGGTGCAATTTGTCACTGGAGCAATAGATAGTTAGTAACCGTAATGTTACTCACAACCAGGCAATTGTAAGAAAGAAGTTCACAGTAAATGAAATTAGCAGTTTAGCTTCTGGCTAAACAAGACTGACATATGAAAGGGGCAGACAAAGGTCACTTGGCAGAGATAGGAGGCAAGGAAAGTTAAAGGATTTTAAATAATTCTCCTGCACATTCAATAGTAACAGACAGGTATAAAATACATTAGTGGCACTGGACCTTTGACAAGAATTGTTAGTGTCCAGCACTGGGATGAGCAGTTCAGCCGGGTCAGTGGGAGAGAAACAGAGAGAGAGAGAGGGGGTTGCGGCGATCAGAGCTTTCAGGGCAATTCTCGCTGACTACTAATCATCCAATTTAGATCCCACATCTTCACCTTCCCCTGCTAAAGTAAATCTCTCAGTGTCAGAGGCCTGTCAGAGTTAAACTGCATGTCTATTAATATTCTCTTCAGAGGGCGGGAACAGAGTCTCATTCACTGTGAAAAAGTGCCCCGCCATTCATCAAAGCATACTGCCAAGTGTAAGTTTTTGGGGGTAGGATTGAGATCATGACTTTTTATTAATTGGCATTCTGAATGGTCTGTCATTCTGCAACTTGAAAGGAGAGATGGAGGTTAATGTTTTGATTAATTTTGATTATAATTTCCTTTTTTCCCCACTAATGAAGATGCCCTCCGATTCCCCTCTTTGTGTCATAGAAACTTCAAAAAGCTTAATGGATTAAAAAAAGTTTAGTTTAGTCATAGTTTTTATTCTTTTCATCTTTTGCCTTTACTGTTCAATCACAGAGATAACCACCTATTGAATACACATTGATGCCAGAACGTTGTATAACAAAACCTATGACTAACAATCTGTGTGAAAAACTGTTGTTTTCATATTCAAGGACATTTGTCATTTCCAGCTACCTGGATAATACAGTCACAACAGGAGAAATAGGTCAAAATCTCCTTTTATGAAGGGGTTGGAATATTTTTATTACCCAGGTGGTTAAGAGTCAGAATCGCTGTAAAATGTTGTTAAAGAGCCTTCTGGGTTATTTAAACACTTCTGGGTGTATGAAACAAAACTTAAGCTCTGCAACTAAAAAGTAGTGGACTTACATGAGATACAAACTGGGGCCACTGCCTGTGTTACGCACAATCCCTGACAAATCATCTGCTGTGTTTAAAAAGATTATATTTAAGATTTATGCCCGAAGTCACATTTTTCATTTTTCACTGGTGGCCCTTGCTTCTTTTTTTCTGCAGACGTTCTCACTCTGTTATACTCTGCTGCCCTTTTGTGCTTCTACACCCCGAACGCATTTGGGAATCAGCCACTGAGAGGAAAAGTAAAAAGCTATAAGCTAATTTTTGTTGACAGCAAGAGACCAATCTCTTTTCCCTTTGTTTGACTCCACAGGAGGAGGAACTGGTGAGGGAGAGCCGTGGTTTTTACTTCCGGGGTTATGGACTGGGTCACTGCCTGCAGACCAAGGATGGTACCGCTGTGGAAGGGGCCACTGTGTTCACCCCTCCGCCTCCGGTTACTATGTATGACGGGGAGGTACTTCACAAGCGTTTTGTGGACCGTGCCAAGCGCATTGACACCATATCCCGAGCAGTCTTTCCTTTGAGCTTTCTTATATTCAACATCTTCTACTGGGTCACTTATAAAGTGCTGCGACACGAGGATATCCATGCAAATTTGTAAAGAGCTCTGTGCTGATTTCAGTTGCTATTTTTTTCTCCGAACCAAAACTGCCTGTTAGGTCAACATTAAAATGAGGAAATGTGTCAAGAGGCATCTGCTTCTTAAAACCATAGCTAAAAACTTTGTGCTCAGGTGCGTCTTCAGGATCTCAGATGAAGAGGGATAAAAAGGTTGAGCTGCATGGAGTGAGGCTGGTATTGTTTGTGATCGCCTTCTCATAGCAGGTTTGATTCGTCCAGATTACAACAGAGACAAAACATCGCTGGTACTTGGGAGTTCACGACATTTGTTTGAGAGTCCAGAGATGTCGAGGAGAACTGGATCAGACATACTGACTTGAATTTTGACACTACGCATCTTTGAATGAATGTTTTTGGAAATCCAAAACAACAAAAAAAAAGTTTTTTACACCTTTAGATTATCAATGGGTGCAGAGGAAGGAATGGGTATTTGATATTTCTGAATATTAAATAAGTGGTGATAAATCAGTCTAGCTACTTGTAACAAGAGAGATTATATATATATATAAATAATGGTATACATAAACAAAGCTGTTCATTAAACTAAACAAAGCACAAATATGTATTTCATTTTGTCAATATTGAAATAAATTGTTATTCTGCCAGGAAATCAGAAATGATTTTGCTCCTTTTTAACTTAAAGATTTAAAAGAAAGTCACAGATTAACTGCCTCATCTCTGTCCCACACACATTAGTTTTCTACTGGAGTTTTATAATAGACTAAACAGCTCCAAATCCCAAGATCTACAGAAAAAACCTTAAGCCACAAGTTTTCAAATAAAATTCTACAAGTGTAAATTCTGCAGATGATCAGTGGTTCTGGCTTTTTGTAAAGTCTTTATTGGGGCTGTAATAGTCTAATCTGTGAAACCATATAAACCATATGCATAATCAATCAGGGAGGAATCGGGGACAAAATCGTTTCTTAGTAAGTCTTAAGACTGGCTTTGAAGGTGTGGAAACGCAGGGATGTGGTGGATTGAGAGCATCACCAGCGAGGGAGGACGAATAGGTTTTTTAATGGGAAATCACAGGGTTGTTTTATCAACTAATGAGTTTGAAAAGGGCTTGGTGTACCACTGCTAATGACAATGAATTCACAGAGGCAGCTGGAGCCTACTGTCCTTTTGTCTCTAACCCTAATCAACTCCTCTGTATTGCATGGTTCCCCAGATAATGAAAAAAGTGGTAGTGTGTGTGTGTGTGTGTCTGTGTGCATATGTGTGTTGTTGCTTAGCTTTTTTTCCATCCTTTCATCTGTTACATTGATATATACTTTTAAAATGAACCCTATGATTAACATTATCTTATGTATTGTCTTTTTTAGTGAAAGCTAAAATAAGGGCCTTGTCACAGAACTTTAAAAGTTGATGACATTTACATCTTTGGAGCAAAGATATGGAAAAATAAGAGGATCTGTCTTATTTCCTCAGATAGTTGAAAGACAGTGGCCTGACATATTTACTCAAGTCTTTCATACTTTCCCCTGACAGCTTAAGTAGATCTTATTATTAAAACAGAATATGAGGGCATTCAAAAGTCAAAAAGAATGGCCAGTGCCACTCACTGTCACAGCTTTTCCCATCCTTTAATCATATATTTATTTGCTTTATTGCATGTAAGTAAACAACAAGATTAGTACAAATTCTTGAGATGCACCTGCCTGCAGAGATAACAGGCTAAGTGATAACGACTCAGCCAACGTTTGTCCACATTTTCTGGAAGTGAATCTTTCTAGGACTATTTTTGTTTTCGTATTGAACAGTGGCTTCCCCTTAAGTTGAACTTGATACTATTCGTCACAAATGTTTGTGCATGATAAGGCCTAATTAAGAAAAGTGATGTGTACTATACTGTTCCATTGTGAGGTGCATGAGGGGGTCATATGGTGCAGCCTTTCGGGGTCTGGCCATTTCTGGAAAGCAGATAACCAACACTCTGTGCTATCCCTGAACACACCAAACACTTCATGTAAAGGAGGCTGCTAAAGCAAACACTAACATGGCTACTGCTGATTGTAATCAGCGATGTGTTGATTTCTTTTTATCTGTAAAAGGTCCTTTAAACCGATGTACAGTCAACATGGAAATATACATTTTTTGGCTTAAATGCGTATAAACAAACAGCTTAGAGCATGCGCATACACTAGAGAGCGGTGTTGCTACCTGGATGACCACTTAACCACTATCTGCTCAAAAGGAGTCGTTCTTTGAGTTACTGTGTAAAATATATACTACAAAAATGCAACAACTATTCTCCGGCACTGATAACAACCAACAATCAGACAAAAATCCCTCTAATGAATTCTTACTCTGAGAACCCCAGGATATTTTGTACTAAGATAATCATTCATAGCAGTTGTGCTGCTGCATTAATTTTAGGCCATTTCAGGTTAACATTTCATCATTATTTATAACAATGATATTGATCCCCTTGGGCAAATTGTTTTTGGACAGCTGCACAAAAATTATAGTGCTACTACAGGGTTTTTATGTCTTGTGTAGTAGCTGAACCACTGACCCTGGGATTCATAGGCAACTGCTCTTTGAGCTGCTGCTGCTGCAACAAAGTCTCCGATTAAAGAATCCAACACCTTTGACTCCACTCTTTGGGCATTTTGACATAAAGATGCATTTAGACCATACCTTGGATTGGGACCTGGCATAATTGGGGATAAATGTAAATGTTTAATTTCACGCAAATCAACAAATTTACATAAATGATGTATGGTCCTATTCTGTTGTTTCGACAGAGCACCTGTAAGTACACAATATTAACTAGACTGGTTCATAATAAGGTAACTGTTTAACTAGCTCCCCAAAATAAAAGCCTCAGCACTTAAAGAAAACAACAGATATTTTGAGCAAAATTAAAAACACTATAGGGTTAGGGGAAAAGCTGAAAGGTAACGAAATAATAATAATAAAAGTTCTAAACAATAGTGAAACAACTGTCATACCCCCAAAAAAAACCTCAATAATTAGTATTATTATCACCTGAGGAACAACGCTTCATTCAATGAAAGTCAGTAATAGCATTTTTTCAGTCATGATGATAAAAACAAAACATTGTCAAAATAAGAAGCTTTTCTAAATCTGCAAAACCTGACTGACACACGCAAAATAGGCCCAAGATTTCTAGCACCTTACGCTGCATCTCCTCTAGAAAACAGTATGTCCCTTCTGAACATGTATGATTATTTCAAGGACACAGGAGGACTGATGGATTCCACTAACACAGGATCGTCACTCATCTGACCACATTCAACCACTGACTTTCATTACGTGCAAAATCCCAAGAGTGTGATGACTTTAACAAATACATCCCCACACAACCCTAAACCCGTCTGCTGTCACAAGGTGTCAAAAAGAAAACCACAGCTATTAAACAGTGCGATCTATAAAGTAATCCTCCAATAGAAGGATAGGTCCATATGAGGACATTAAATATTCATCATCCAGGCTTTAGATGCCTGTGACGCTGTGCGGTGTGCTGCATCTTATGTGAAGATCTCCTCTAAAAGATGTTTTGCGTTGATGGATGACACATACATTGAAGTCATCTGACTGGGTATAAATGAACATACAATGGGCAGGAAAGAAGAGTGTACATTTGCTGGTCGTCACATCCACAGCACACCGTTGCTGTTTCCCTTGGGGGTAATCAACATGCGATCCCCCCCCTCCTCATTTCAACTGAATGTCAATGGTGCCAGAGCTAAAACTGATGCTCGGGCTTTGAGGGAGCAGCTCGAGACCTGCAATCAATATGGCTGTCCCTTAGAGCAAAAGCTTTTAACCCTTTCCAAACACATTGAGACAGAAACGCATATATAGACACAAAACTCCTATCTGTGTAGGCTTAATTTTACAGCGACTGTATCTGCGCTATATTGTGCAAGTTTTTATTTGCTGGTTTCTGATCAGTTTGCAAAGAAGAAT
>OMLM01004566.1:16319-117767 GCA_900302695.1 Helostoma temminkii | reverse complement strand
AATATAACAATACATTTAATGTGATACAAAGATGTATAAAGGTGTTTATTTTTCCTCTCAGAGTGAAAAGAATAAAAAATGTGCATCACCCACCCAGAGAAATCAATTTGGAGGTTTGTGGTAACCTGAGACATATTGAACTTCTACGCTGAATTATTTCTTCAGGTAATACAGAGACTGTGTCTCAAAAAACACACAGGCAGACTTTTTCTACCTTAAATGAAATATTTAATAGAAAAAAAATCCCAAAAAGGCTAAATTGGTTCATTTTTTCAGACTCAGAGCAAAAAAAGAGGCACCTCAATTCTCAATTCATTCTAAGGTCTAAGTTTGAGATACATTCCTAAGCCACATCCATTCAAAGTACAGGTGTAAGATTTTTAGCTGCAAAATGCTTGGTGCACAGCTGATTTGGCTTATCAAAGCACTGGGGGCATTTCTGGCATCAAATTTTATTCCATGTGAAAAGGTCAGCCATGCACCCATTACACAGATGCAACCTGTGAACCGTGAAGTATGAGTTTTAACTGGTTAAAAGGTTGACTTCATCTTCGCTTTATGTATGGCAAGAGGCAATTTTGTATAATACCCAATGCTGCCATTGTACTCCTTGTAAAAAGATTTGCTATCATAAATAACCTGCAGATATTATTGACTCTATAAACAAGGAAACACCAAAAACAAAGGTCACATTCCCTGGAACTAAAGCACAGTGAGTGGCAGCGATGAAGGGCTAAAAGTCTCTCAGCATTTCAAAAACAGCTTTTTTGGGAATTAGAGCTTTTGTCATGATTTTTGTTTTTCAGAAGTGCACAGGATCTTTTATGGCTGCTCAGGAGCATCTTCACCCAATACCACCTGTGAGATACACACACACACACAGCAAAACATACACTTTTCAACAGGCCAGAGGACGTCACACTTAGCGGTCATGCTAGCAGCTATCTGAGGCTGTATGCAGGGGTAAATGAGAAGAGGTCACCAAATCTTTTTCAGCTCATCTTGAATTTCATGGCAATCTGTCCAGCAGCTCTCAAATGTCATCTTCATGGTGGAGGTAGAGGAAATGTCGAGGAATTGCCAAAGGCACTGGGATTCCAGACTAAAATGGAGGATGAACCAACCAACCAACCAACCAACCAACGAGCTGACACAGCAATGTAAGAGTTACATCACTGCACAGTTAGCAAAACATACACAAAACAGCATAGCTCAGTGTTGGACTGAGTGGTTCAGTATTCACCTGGTTCACGTTTATCTGCTAAATTCGTAATCAAATTCTTGTTGGAGCTTTAATTTCGTACTATAAAAGAATTAAAGACCTTTTTTCTTATCCATCTGCTTTGACTTAAGTAGTCACAGATATGACAAGTGGTGTGGAAAAATACTGAAATAGATACAGACAGTCTCATCCTATCCTAATATCCTAAAATAAATGTTCTGCAAACTGAGCTGAGTATGTCAATGCTTTCATTAGAAGTGCACTGCTTCTTTTTGACTGTTATCGATTTTGTAATGCATTTTATTTTCCAGCTATACAATGCAATGCACATGGCTATCATGTTATAGAAGAAAACATATCATAAGGTCTCCTCTAAGGTTGCATTATTCCTGGCAGATCCATGTTGCTTTTGTAGCAGCAGCCAGGGCAAAGGTTATTCTTTACGTACTCGCTGACTTTTTAAGGACCACGACTGAATCATGTATCGCATATACCATTAAAATTGATTTTCTCAATATACACTGAAGGACCCTTTGGTGAGGCACTGTAACTCTTCCTGCTGCAGCAGCTGTTCCTGAGGTCATTAATAATAATATTTCAGATGTAATCACTAGGAGACTATTATCGAACACCATTTTCACATTGACAAGAGACTAAAATCATAATTAGCCACATAATTTCCAGGATAGAAATGTACAGTGTCTTGGCAAGAGAACAGAATATTGGCAGTTTTTTTTCCTCTCAGAAAAATTGCAGTGTTTAAAGAGTAAATACATTTGAACAAACAGGAAAGACAAGGGTGCTTATTTTGATTAAACCCTTCAGGTACGAGGCGGTGAACAATGTATTTGTTGAATAATTTATTATGAAGGTTTATTGATAAAAATGACTTGCCCGCACTACATCGCCTAAATATCTGCAGGGGAGCTGCAGATATGCAGAAAGTGATGACAGTGTCTAGATTTAAAAGCCAATTCATTCCAAGCTTGTTTATGTTTCAACTATAAAGTCTAATCATTCACAAATAGAACAGAGAGCGAATGAAAGAGGAAGAAAATTAATACATCTGTAATGAACTGGTTAAGGAAACAGTATTAAAAGTATTTTGTTTGCTCAAAATGCCTGTTCACTTACAAAATATATACTGAAACATGAAAACTGTTAATAAAGTACAATCTGATTCCCTTCTTTGAGCTAAGTGATTTAATCTAATTAACACAGAACTGAGAAATCTTTGCACTACCTGCTTCTCAGCTGCGAGAATCTTGGAGAATAAAACGAAATCGCCAGCAACACATCATCAATAGCTCACTACATTTTTTCAATATGGCATCTAGGGCAAATGGATTTTCACATTAAGGATATGCTCAATACATTTATGACGTTTTAATTACATTTTGACTTGTAAAAATTAACCATTGAGTTGTATGGAGAATCTAATTAAACATATCTACAATTCAGTTTTGAATCGTCACAGAACTTAATGATTCATTCTTACAATTCACGCTGTAATTAGAGATAACTGAGTACTAATTCCAACTATATGGGGGTGTCTGGTGCATGAGAGATTCATAGTGTGGTGACTGCAAAATCTGTGCTCCAAGTCCAGTTTGGGGAAGGCTGCTGCATGTCATTCAGCATCTCTTCGCTTGTGCCCTGCCACTTCTGTGTCCACCATGGAATAACAGCAAATCAAGCACCATTATAAATGTGACTCCTGTCAACCTAATAAATAACATTATATGTGACTTCATTGTGGATATATTAAAGTGATTTCTAACTAAACTTTTTTTTTTGTATTTTCTTATATCTTGAATTAGTATTTGTAGTTGTTTGAGTTGTTGCACTGTATTTATGTCTTATTAAAAGCTAATTAAAGGCAGTCCGCAACTCAAAGTGCTCTAGATGGGCAAAGAAAACTGCATTTGCTGTATGTTATCAGAGCTTTACTGTGGTTGCTCAGCTCCCTTTTACCAACTCCAGGTCCTCCACACCCACAGGTAACAGAAGAAAACAAGTCATTGCAGTTTAACAACAAGGCAGGTGACTCTAAATGTACATACCTGTGGTTAATTTTAGCAAACCAACTAAGAATGCAAAGACTGTGCCTGCAGTGGCGTTCCTCAAACTGAATCAACCCTGCATCAAATCTTCTAGCAAGACAAACCCTAAATGCCAATGTAACAACAATATAAATTCATATTGAGAAAGACTACAACTTGGCAGTACTAGGTTGCCCTAACAAGACACTACCTACTGAAAAAGTAGTATATAAGTGTTACTTCCCAACTTTTATGTTAAATACTTTGACTGTGTACATTCAGGCCCATTTAAACCCACTGTGAATGACAACACTGCGAAAACCATAGAAAATCTTAATAAACTGAATGATCATAAAACCAGGGAATGAGCTTAAATCCATCTTTAACTCATTTGCGAAACACATGCAGAAGATATTAAAATTTTAGAAAATATTAAATGAAATCAAACTGAGCTGAAAAATATTGCCAATAAAACTGGGTAATTTACAGGTCATAAGCTCGCCCCTGCAGGTTATTATAAGGCCATTTCCGACACACTTGGTTTGACAAGGATCTAATTAAAGTAGCAACATCAGCACATGTAGGCTGCTTTCCCAGTGACAGACTCATAAACAGCTTAAGCAGCTAATTACGCAACAATAAATGATTTTCCACTGAGGGCATGAGTCTTATAGTGTTAGTTGTATTTATGGATGCACAACTTTTTAATGACATTTGCTCTCGCGCCTGCCTCTATATAATAATACGATAATGTAACATCCTCTGCAACATAATAAAGCTTTTCCTTACATTTCACAACAAAGTTGACAGCATAAGTCAGTCATGGCAGTCCTTTCAATTATGTGACACTATTGAAGAAAGCAACATGATGGATTGGTGTCAAAGCTCTGGGGAGCTATAAAAGCCAGACTAAAAGCACGAGCTGCCCATCTGTCAACAATCTCAATTATCCACTGTACAGAGAGACGAACTGTTGTTTCATGCAGCATTGTGAAGAAAGAAACAAGAGTCTCTATCACGACGGTGGCCGAGATCACGTTTCTACGAAGAGAAAACTGCGTATTCAAGTGAGCTGGATTGGTCCATCCATCAGCATGGGGCTGAGCCAAATTGAAATCTGACATTTAGAGCCTCAGTGCCTTTACTCTCTGGCACTGATACGAACTATAGGAAGTGACAAATTGTTTGTATCAGACCTGTCCCTGGGTGAAGCCTCTGATAATGTTTAGGGTTGAAATAGGCACCCTTGACATTTTGCCGAAAGGTCAGGTTTTGTGTTCATTAATAGTCCCTTTTTACATACAGGCAGCCACGGGGATGAGGATTATTGTCATAAAATGGGTTTGTGCCAACTCATGAATGCTGCCTTATTTGTTTTGACTTGTCTCAATATCAGAACACAAGGACCGTCAGGCACAACATCACACGCATGTTTTACTGAAGCAGTCTGCTCTTTCAAATTGCTTTAAGTTTCAGCTTACAGGCAATACTCTCAAACAGCTGATCTGATTCGCTCAAACTAAATTTGCAGCTGCCTTGTTAAATTTCTATGAAAGAGCAAATCATCGCTCTCTCTGCACGTGTGAGAAGATCTGTGGCAGTGTCACAAAGAAAACCTCCACAGATCATTTCATTCTATAGTAGGGTGTTTCTTTAAAGTTGAATTAAGAAACCAATCTGTAATTCATTTAAGGCTGGCACCAGACAAATGACTGTCTTGGATCTGGAGCTAATAAAAAGCTTGAAGCACTATTTATATGTATATAGTCCTACATTACTGCTGATAGCCTGTGTGGCATTTTTTATTAGACAGCCTCCTGAGGGAACAGTGGGGTAAATTGGGCCATTTTCTTTCACTCTGTTGGAAAGTGAGTACAAATAGATATCCATGGTGTCTGCCAAGGATTTTCACTTAAACGTGAGGAACTGGTACATGAAAATCAGGCTATGTTTTGGACATAAATGATGGTTAACTGCCACAACTTAACTCTAACTGCCCCAATGAAAAAAATGCTATGCTATATGTAGGCTTGGCTTTCAACAAGGCTGCAGGCAGAGCAGACTACAACCTGAATGTCCTACTGAAGGACATTTTAAATATTTTAATGATATAAAATATTATTAATGTTTGATTTTTAAAGCAGTATTTACACTACTGCTAAAAGGTTTGGGATCACTTGCAAATTTCCTTGTTTTCCGAAGAAAAACAAATTTTCATGCAATTCACAAACAATTAAAATTAATCAGATGATTTTTAAAGAATAATCTACATTTTTGCATAAAGGCCTAATATTAGCATTTGTCAGTTCTCTGCATCAATCTCCTAGTATGGCTGCTAATTCAAGTTAATCATTTTATAAGGCTAATTGATGAGAAAACAGTTGTAGTTGTTTGTTTGTTTACAGGCTCAAAATGGCCAGAAAGAAAGAACTTTCATTGGAGACTCATCAGTCTATTGTTGTCCTTAGAAAGGAAGGCTACTCAGTGCGAGAAATTGCGAGGACCTTTAAAATATCTTATCATGCTGTACTCCCTTCAGAGAGCAGCACAAACTGGCTCTAACAAGGACAGAAAAAGGAGTGGGAGGCCCTGATGCACAACTGTGCCAGAAGACAAATATTTGAGAGGGTGTAGTTTAAGACAAAGACACCTCACAGGTCCTCAACTGGCAGCTGCACTAAATAGTACCTGTCAAACACCAGTGTCAGCATCAACAGTGAAGAGGAGACTTCAGGATGCTGGACTTCATGGCAGAATTGCCAAGAACAAACAGAAGAAACAGAAGAACATTTGTGAGACGCAGCACAAATGAAAAGAGTCTAGAACAGTACTTAATACCTTCAGTCAAGCACGGTGGAGGCAGTGTGATGTTCTGGGGGTGCTTTGGAGGTGGTAAAATAGGAGATTTGCACAGAGTGGAAAGGACCTTGAGGAAGGAAAGCTATCACAAGATTTTGCAATGCTATGCCATACCCTGTGGACAGCACTTGACTTGGGCCAATTTCATCCTACAACAGGATAGCGACCCAAAACACACCTGCAAAATGTGCCAGCAATATTTGAAGAATAAACAGTCAGCCAGAATTCTGACTGTAATGGAGTGGCCAGCATCTTCTCTGGATCTGAACCCTATTTTTGACAATGTCAGCATGTCCTGTTCTTCCTGTTCTTTTGCTATTTCCTATTTAGACTAATTTCATGTGCGTTTGCTTGGAAAATGATGAAATTCCTAAGTGATCCCAAACTTTTGGGCAGTTGAAGATTGATAGTTTTGGTCAAAAACAGTTTGCTATGCAGCTAATAGCTAATTCAAAGGGACTCCACATTAAAAATAACTGAAAGGGGTCATATTATGCATTTTGTGGTTTGATATTACGTATATACTATTGTGACTTTGGGTGCCCACACTACACATAATCAGAGGCCCAAAGTCCCAAGTGCTGACTGGTTCCTTGCAGATTTCGGTCTGACCAATATGCTTCATTTTCTGGAGCTGCCATGACGGCTATTTGGCCTGAGCTCCTACACATACCCCCACCTTCTCAGGTGGGTAGAGAGGGTTCCACATTTTTTATTACTGATTTGTCAGAGTTGCATTTCCTGAATGACACAATAGTTTAAATATAACTGTGCAAAATCAGCTTTTTGTGGTAAAAGTGAAATGATCAAGATCTTCTACCTGAGTGGCTACAACACATACCGAAAAATACTTCATTACAAGTTCTGCCTTCCTGAATATGAAGAGTAGAAATACATGAAGTACAACAACCCAACTAGCTACATTAACTGATAAAACTAAGTATTTGTGTTAGAATTCAAAAAGAATGACTTAATCTGGATATATATGCATACTGCAGACATTTTAAACGATTGTTTTTGTATTTAGGGAAACTACAAGACATGACTTCCTTGTCATTTCGTGTCACCTGACTTTTCAAACGCCTCACCTGACTCTTGCACTGAGTGAAACCCACACAATGCCGCTTCCTAGTTTGCGCAAACGGTGGTAAAGGCAAGACGCCATTGGATAGTTTCAGACTCGTTTTGAGTTAATTAGTCCAGATATGTGTCATTCATCCTTAGGGGGCGGGCTGAACACCTTTTGAATGAGGAAATAGATCTTTTAAGCTGGCAGTCGTTTCTTTGTGTTTTATAAGTGTCGACTTGTGCTTGTGAAAATGTGCAGAGCTGCGTTTCTCCTTGCTGTTTTTATTTCAATGAGTCCAGTTGCTGGAGCTTTAGACAATGGTCTGGCGCTGACACCCACCATGGGCTGGCTGCACTGGGAGAGATTTATGTGCAACATCGACTGTGACAGGGACCCTGACAACTGCATCAGGTACGAGGCACAACAGTTTGTTGGATAAAAGTAGACGATCGTATTAATGTTACTTATTGCAATAACTCGCAGCTATGTCAGTATTTCTGCAGGATTAATGTAAACACTATGTATTAAATTAAAATCCCAATAAAACTTATTTCACCTTTTACACTTCATGAAATATGCATTACTGTAAACAGGGTATTGTACACAGGACCCACCACATGTAGACCTATTTAATTATGTAGTTAGAAGTAGTGTGTGTGTTAATTGATCATTTATATTAGCTAGTCACATTACCCAGTCTTCATATGAAAATGAAACTACATGGATCTTACTTTCAGCTGGGGAAGCTAATAGGAGGTTGTAGCTCAACTCTGATATGACCCGCTCCCCCATTTTCAGTGAGGATCTACAACTTTTGTTTTATAAACTTGTCTTGAAAAAGAACCTGCAGAGGCACATGGGGTCCTATTTTTGGCTGTAGGACACCAACGGGAGGCCAGACAGCAATGAGACGTTGATAAGTTTTTAAAGTGTGCCAGTTTTCAGCTGTGGAGGTTGTCATAATTTGGAGTTTATAAGTAACAGACAGGAAATGGGCTTTATAGATATGAATATTGTAACATTTTGTTGTTGGTCTTCTTCAGTTTTGTGTTTTATGTCTGCAGTAGTCTCAAACACCAGTAAACACAAGTTGACCTCCTCCAGGAGAATCAAATTAATGATGTTGCTGTCGATATAAACTCTATCAGCTGTTATGTGATGTATAGCTTCACAATGAATAGGGGATATATATAACAATAGCATTTTAAATAAAACAAATCTGACGCCATACAGCGACCAAGTGATGAGTGTTTGTTGTATACGTTGGATCAAAGGTGGCATTTTTCCATGTATTGTGTATTTTGTTATTACGGCATCTTTATATGAGAACAGAGAAACAATCTCATAATAACACAATACCAGGAGAACAGAAACAATTGATGACGCAGGACCATAATGACACTACCTGATTCAATTTTCCTTTATTTGTTCTTTGGTTTGAGGCATTTGAAGATATTGGTGTCAGAGATCTTGATGTCAGTGAATAATGTAATAACCACCCTAAAGCAAATAAAAAAAGGAAGCAGAAGCCCTTTGAGAAGGCAGACACTTATATTTGCACATCAATAACATTTAAATTATCATGCTGAATATTTTCTAAATTAATCAGTTAATATTTTGCATTATAAAGAAAATGTGAAAAATGTCAATTAGTGCTTTAAAAAATGATCTTGAGGTCTTCAGAAGTGTTGTTTGTTTAACTAACATCCAAGACCCACTAACCCACTCTTCAATTAACTAGGCTTTAATGTAAGACGAGCAAGCAAGCATATTATTTGATCTGAGAATATGGATCTACTCAACCAGGTGTAAAATAAAAAAGTTGACAAACATGAAATGAGTTTGAAACTGACAAAGTTAGAACAAAAGATTGCTTGTTCAGAAATAATTGTGTCCTTTACTTTTCTTTAGTCAGAAAAATCCCCATTTGCAGTAAGTACAGCCTTGCAGGCCTTTGGCATTGTAGATTTCACCCCATGCTTCCTGTAGCACTGGCCACAAGTTTGACTGGCTCCATAGACACACACAGTCAAGCTGCTCCCACAACAGCCCAACAGAGTTGAGATCCAGTGAATGTGACTCGATTATAGACAGAAAACAGCTGCCTTATCTTTCCTGAATAGTTCTTCGTAGTTTGGAGCTGTGCGTTCAGTGATTATTCCATTGTTGGATAAAACTGGCTCTAATGAGGCCATGTTTTTTTTCCAAACGGAGTGATAACCTTCCTTCTTCAAGATCCCTTTACCCTGAACAAATATCACAGGTGTTCACATTCAGCTGTGCTGACATAATTGTGAAATGATCAGTTAATTTTCAGTGAGGATCTACAAAATTAAATTGATAAACTTGCATTAGCAAACAAAACATGCAATTGGAAGACAGAAAATGGGCCTCTCCATGCTTATGTAGATGAGCTGTTTCTAGCTATGTGAGTCACTCACAACATTAACTGTATTTCTGATCAATCTGTTGCTATTTTAATGGACAAAATCTTATTTTCTTTCAAAACAAGAGTATTTCTAAGTGACTCTACCAGTTTAGACTTTAGAGTCCTAATTAGGGTTGTGACTGATGATTATTTTCATTACTGAATAATGATTTATCTGCATCTAAAGGTGGTGGTGATTAAGATGTTTGCTCTAATAAATGTCAAGAAATACAGGAAGAAAGGCCCACCAGTCATTCCCAAAGTGGAAAATTATGTCACTCAGTATCTTTTATAATGAAAAATACTTCCTCAATTACTTAATCTGTCACCTAATTATTATAAAACCTGCAGATAAATTTTCTTATAATTGACTACTCATTTAATTGACAACATAATGTGACTCTAATCATAATTACAACCTAATAAAATCTCGGTTTTTGAAGATATTATAAGAGTCGGTTCCTGTTTTATTTTAGAGGCATCTTTGCTAATTTAGAAAAAAACAAAGCCTCATCACATCCTGTGCACAATTTTTCCTTGGCCATCAAGGCCAATATCAGCCTGTAGGTTAAAGCATCATAACAATAAGCAACTCCAAAATTGGTATTCACTGTTATGTTAATTCCTTTAGCATTTACATATTTTGTGGCTGCCATATAACTGTGGACCATCACATTGAACTCTGGCATCTAACCGATACTATCATCCATGCTTGTGTCCTCCTGTTGTCCTGGCAGTGAGAAGCTGTACATGCAGATGGCAGATGTGATGGTAAAGGAAGGCTGGAAAGAGGCTGGTTATGAGTATGTCTGCATTGATGACTGCTGGCCGACCCGTGAGCGTGATGCCGAGGGCCGCCTGCAGGCAGATCCCAAAAGATTCCCGGGGGGCATCAAGAAGCTGGCCAACTATGTGAGTAGTCTGTAAAAAGGAGGCACGAAGAGTCTGAATGCAAGTGTGATATTATTCCCATCAAAGGAAGATGGGTTCAGAGAGACTTCAGTAAAGTGAGGAATACTTGAATTTCAGTGATTTCACAAGCTGAAAGGAGCAAACGAGTATGTGTAGTTATTATTTTAATGTCCAGTCCTTGGCCTGAATTCTGATTACATAATGGTACGCTATATTTTATTTAACATATTTTCCTACAGACATGATTCCACACATTCTTGCAGCCTTACTGAATCAGTGGTATGCTGCATCTAGGTTTGGAAATATTTGACCAAAAGTTTGAGAAGCCCTGATCTTTACAAGTAAAAATGGTTACGCAGTCAGATTATGTATTCATTATACATCCATTCAAGCCAATCTGCAGTTATTTACATAATGAAGGGGGGAAAATACCAGATGTGGAATTCAAGTGTCAAAAAAAACAAGAGAAATACATGGGTATATATTGTTTCAGGTAGGAGCATGCTGTTGTACACTGTATGTAGAGAGGAATTTTCTGACTTGGAGACACCTATGACAGGCTGATTCCTGCACAGACAGTTAATAAGTGATGTTCACCAGGAAAAGAGTTTGCTTCCTTTTTTATCTGTGCAACATCGCCACCTACAGACCAATGACAGCCCAAAAATAACAGCAGACAATGGTTCTAAACTAAAAGTATTTTGCCTGTTGTTAGATCCATTCTAGGGGACTGAAGCTGGGTATTTATGCAGACGTTGGGAAAAATACCTGTGCTGGATACCCTGGAAGTCTGGGTTACTATGATATAGACGCTCAGACCTTTGCTGACTGGGGAGTGGATCTGCTCAAATTTGATGGCTGTTATTTGGACTGGACTTTGCTGGGGGAAGGTGAGTTTTTAATTCACAAATTAAAAAAATGCTATTTAGTAACAGCACTGCCAATTTCAAAATAAATGTTTAACAATTTGAGTGTAGTTCACCAAAAACATACTATATGCATTACTATATTGAGCCCATGTATAGTAACAATCTTGGAAATATATTTAACTTTTCCTTGTTATGTATTTACCAATATTGTACCAAATACTTTAGTCCTTCTCTTGTTCAGTATCTCCATAGATTCATTAAACAAGTAGTTGTATGGGACTTAATCTAACATTTCTTCTGGCTAAGGCTACGTGAACATGTCAAAAGCACTGAACAAAACTGGACGAAGTATCCTATACTCCTGCGAGTGGCCTTTGTATGAGTGGGCTTACCAAAAGGTCAGTGACAAACCCAAAGAACTCTTGTTAGTGGTAATCCACTGCCTGCTCAGACCGTATGCCTTCTCTTATGCTACATAAAAGAGCATTTCTTTGCCTGCAGCCTAACTACACGGCAATTCGTGAGACATGTAACCACTGGCGCAACTTTGATGATGTGTTTGACTCCTGGAGCTCTGTCAAGTCCATCTTGGACTGGAGTGCCTCTCATCAAGACATCATCGTTCCTGTGGCTGGACCTGGGGGCTGGAATGACCCCGATATGGTACTTGGCTCTACTTGAGCAACCTCCAGTAAACTGCAATGCAACATCTTTACATTTTTCTGTGAACATTGTGCAAAGGAAACATGAATTACTGGGTTTTAGAGAGGCTGATATCTGCCAGTCTTATACTTGAAAGGAAGTTCATATTTCCCACAACATCAAACTATTCCTTTTAAGTTCAGCACTTTAGTTGAATCTCATTACATTATTTGTCTAGAGGTTTTACAATGCAGTTGAATCTCCACAAAATCTCAATTTTTCAGTTAATCTGCTATTCCCTTGCTTATCTACATATTTATTACTTTTGTGTACTTCTCTAGCTGGTAATTGGGAACTTTGGTCTGAGTCATGATCAGCAGGAGACTCAGATGGCATTATGGGCCATCATGGCAGCCCCTCTGCTCATGTCCAATGATCTGAGGGACATTTGTCCACGCTCCAAGAAGCTGCTGCAGAACAGACTCATTATAGACATCAGCCAAGACCCATTGGGCAAACAGGGGTACCGCACTGGAAAGGTGAGTGCGTTTTCTTAACTGGAATGAGAAGTGTCAGCAGTTCTCATATTTAGAGATACTGAATGCAAAAACGTGTAAGATTTGTTAATGTGGGTGAGATTCAAGTGACAACGTGGCAATTAAAGGTATATAATTTCTGTCCAGTTTGACAGCTTTGAAGTGTGGGAAAGGCCTCTTTCCAAGAAACGTCTGGCTGTTGCTGTGATGAACAGACAGGAGATCGGTGGACCCAGAGGGTTTTTCATAGGGGCAATTCCTGGCTGGAAGATGTGTGACCCCCAATGCAACGTCACACAGATCCTGCCTGAGTACAAGGAGATGGGTGTTCAAACTCAACAAAGCAAAATAGTTTTGTCTGTCAATCCTTCAGGCACTGTTCTGCTAAGCATCACTCCCATCAGCAGTGAATTTACGAAGATGCACTGGCGGGATACATCTGTCAAGCACCGCAGCATCATTCTGTAGTTGTGCACTCTAACTGCCTTCACTGTTTTAAGGGGCAATTTATTTTAATATGTACAGTAATAGTGGTGTCTTATTAAAGGGGAACTTTTTAAATCAAGTTGAATCACTCACTAAAAAATGTTTTTCACACATGCACCTGTGGATACATCACTGTCAGTAAAGGTTAGATTGTCTTAAGGGGCAAAGCAAGTACATCTAAAAGATAAAGAAGGCTCAAACTCCAAACAATGTTTTGATACATTTATTGAAAATAGTGACTTGATCCAGAAGAGTCGACCACAGTTTAGAACTGGATGACCTGGCCCTGTAAGAGAACAGATGAAATTTTATTCAAAATTATGCTCAGAGGCAAACACTGTGTCAAATTGCTGCTTACAGAAGACTGTTACAATTATTAAACTTTCGATAAAAATTGTTTAACTTAACATTTGTTGGCTTAAACATAGTTCAAAGTCATGCAATGTGCTATTGTGTGTCATCACTGAGGAGGGATTAATGGTTAACAAATATGCTGCTATGCTATTTACAGGTAGTGTTACAAATGGCTCTCAAAAAGCAGGTTCTACTACAGTAAATGACAATGTGAAACTAGCAATTACCAATAATGTCAGTTTGAGTTGATGAACTAAATGCTTTGGGATGAATCTTGGATTTGTGATTTAGTATGAAGTCTTCAGTGTTATTTAATGTAATAACAGTAAGATTTATATTTTAAATAATGTTAACACTGTATTAAAAATTCAGAATAAAACCAAAAGAAAGGAAGCAGCTAAATCTGAGCCGTTTTTACTTGGACAGTGTCTTTACGCTACTATGTAACATTATGATCTAAACATTAACTTGAGCAACTGGACCAATATAATAATCACTAACTCCTCCACCAGACACTTAAGGAAAGTTAGTAGACTATGTTTTGTTGTTTACTGCATTTTGTCTTGTGTAGTTTATACCACTGTATAATGCAGAATAGAAAATCCATGCAATTTACACCACACAAGAACCTTTGTGCACAAAACTCTCCTTTTTACTGTCTGAAATAAAATTTGATTTACCTATTTGATCGTACCTCTGTTATGTTTGAGTACAAACAGATAATCTTAAATCTCCCTGACTCAAGTTTCCTTATTGTTTGAGTTTCCCTTTTGACACCGTGTCCAACATCTACTGAAACCAATTCTCTAGACGTATGTTATAATTTAACAGTACAGTTAACATTCCTAATAAAATGCTGATTTAAAGTAAATTGGACAATTCAAAGCAAGTGGAAAACAAAGATTGCTCAACTTCACATAACTTCATGTGCCTACATTTTATCATTTGACGCTTGCAATTTAGTTTAGCAAAAATTAAATACATGGTTATTCTCTGGATTATATCAAGTTAAATTTAAGGCATCTGTCAATCCACAGGTACAGTACACTGTGTTAGCAACAAATGTAGGAGGATGGGGGTTGAACTGCACCGATTTAAACCAAATCATTACACCACACAATTCAGAAAACTTTAAAGCACTTTTAAAATGAACAAACAGATGTAAATGCAAACGTGACTGAGTAAAAACACCTACCTTTCTCTTCTTGTCACCACCCAACTCGAAGTGCTTGCATCTCTTGATGGCCAGCATTCTCTTGGATCTGCAGTTGGGCTCTACGCACTCAAGCCTCAACACAATTTTCTTTGTGGTCTTAGCCTGGGGGGAAAAAAAACAAACATTCAGTCTGACTCCACACAGTAAACCTGACAATTGATCATAACTTAATTCAAGCTATCCCAGTTTGTCAGTTTTGTAAAACCAACAGCGCACACCACAAATACACGACAAACAAACAAAGCCAAGCAGAGGAGTATTGCACAAAACTAAAGTAATGCATTAAGCTAACATTTTCCACTAATCCTGGCTGAACAAAACTTACTTTATTAATCAAGTTACTATGGAGATTCATGGTTTGAAGTAGGTGATTTATGACTATTCTGTTATCAATCCTGTTGGAAATTAATGTTTTACACTTGTCTCATGGTCTTCTGCAAATATGTTTAATCATTTTAATAATTCTGTATTTAAAATACTGCAGATATATTGTCAACCATTATGTAAGCCTACTTTTCTGTCACAATTTTCATACGGTGGTCACTCATGTCACGTTTGATGAATTCACAGTATTTAAGTTGTTGCAATAATAAGTAATTGTGGTCAATAGTCTGTGACGAGTACTATGTAGTAAATGTATAGTTTCCTGGGACTGGTTTGACCTGCTGGAATTTTTTGATGAATCTTTGAGAGGTTTAGATTCTCAGATGATTTCTGCTCAGGTAAATGGCACAGAATTACACCCCTCCTGTTCTCCTGGAGTCAAGTTAACCTTTTTTTTAGCTTCCAAACTCAGTACAGACACCATATATATAAATAAATATATAAAAGTGTGTTCACCTCATTTGCACATTTCTATATTTTTGTTCAGACATTGTTCTTTACGAAGGATAAATTAGAAAGCTTAACTAGATTTTAAAAAAGGATTATAGAGACAAAAATGTATTCTTGTATTCTATACTAATTATCAGACTAGATATAAAAATAAATTAACCTACATAAAAGCAAATTATAAAGATCAAACACTACATAGAGTTGACAGAGAGATGAGCATTGTGGATAAGTGTTTGAAATTTATCTTCATGTTAAACCTCCTGAATTAGCTTACAAACTGAAAACTGAGTAACAAAGTGAAAAACTGTTAGTGGAAATGACTCCTTCAGTTGTAATTGTGACTATGGAGAGTTGGTTATTTCTGGACTACTTTCAGTCACTATTGTCTTCCATGCTTTTTCTCTTTGTTTATTATAGCAGCTACATTTTCAATTTATGTACACCATTCAGGCACAACATTATGACCACCTGTACAATCTAATGCAACCAAATACAACAGTCCTGCCATGAATTCTACTTTTTTGGACCCCTTATTAAATAACTAGGCCAAAACATTCGAGACACCTAATACAATGTACTCCAGTAACACTCCACTGCCCACAAATGACCGTTGTGTTTCTGTAATTAAAGCGTTTTGAATCTTGAATACGTGATCTATTTAAGCTGTGCTGTGATCGTGTGGTATCTACATCTTGACATAGCTGCACCTTCTTAACCTGACTGGGCTAACATGCAACAGAACAAACCAGGATGCCCTAATCAGACTGGGTCAAGCTTTGATTTATCCTAGAATTTATAATTCTACTTTTGTGTAATACCCCCCATGGAGATGTTTTATAAAGGAAAGTTGAACTCACCTTTTTTCGGAAAATAGGCTTTGTTTGACCACCATACCCGCTCTGCTTTCTGTCGTATCTCCTCTTACCTGCAAAACATTTACAGTTCAGCTACACTTTATGTGTCGGTTCATTTGTCACACAGATGAACACTTTAGATATAATTTACCCTGTGCATAGAGAGAATCCTTTCCCTTCTTGTACTGGGTAACTTTGTGGGGCTGGTGCTTCTTGCACTTCTTGCAGTAAGTCCTGCGGGTCTTCGGGACGTTCACCTGAACAACACAGAAGTAGCTTTGAGCAAACATGCTATTAACATTAAAACCTGAATCGGTAATGTAAACCCAGGCTTTCTGACAAATGTTAAAATGCATAATTTGCGTTGCGCAGAAAGCTAGCTAGCTAGCATTGCCAGCTAACACGTCTCGCTCTGTCAACACAGACGATAACTGCTAACAATTTACCTAGCGTTTCTGTGGAGACCTTATATCTTTATGTGTTTCGCTTTAGGGTTTCTAACAATTTCAAATATTAAAGCTCTTGTCAGCGTTGCAGCGCCCCGGTCACACTACAGGCGGTTTACGTTAGCACATGCTAACGTGTTAGCATTTTACCTACGTTCACTCAGTGCCAAGTAAACATGTAGCTAAACATTTGGGACAGTGACAACTTAGTAACATACTTGTTTATTTAATCTGAAAAGCATTGTAATTAAATACTGAAGTAACTGTACAGGAGGGCACAGTGAAACCGTGACTAGCAATTGCGCTTCATTGCTGCATACCGGGAAACTTTAACCACATCATATCTGCATAAAATGAGCATTACACGACTAATAATATCATCTATGTGTGTATCAACAGATTGTTAACATATCTGAGTAAAGGATATTCACGAATTATACTTTAAACGCCAAGATTGAGTCTGATTCTATAAAGTGTATTCGTGTTCATGAATTCATACCATGGTTGCGACCCGATGCAGAAGAAAAGAGGAAGGTAGAAGGCGGAAGCAGTTCTTAAAGTCAGCGCTGAGCACGCCGCAGCAGTAGTATCTGCCCCCTAGCGGCGGGAGGCCAATATGGCAACAACTATAAATGAGAGACGCTAACATTTTAGCCACTGCAGGCAGTGTTCAGCTACTCCAAATGGCTATAAATGTTGCCACTGGTAAACACACTGACCAGAGTTTTCTAATGCCTTTAAATGTTGCACAAAAGTTTGTTTATGTCTTCCCCTTCCATTTGTCAAATTAGTAGGACACTGAATAAGAAATCCTAGCAAATAAAACTTTAAAAGTGACACTATCCAAATATGGTCCTTTATGAATGTTTAGCCTGCTTCAACTTATCACCAAACTGTCCTAAAGGCTGATATGAAAATGAGCAGGAAGAAAAAAGGGAAGTAAGCAGAGTCAATTCCTCTCTGTGGGAGGGTTTTAAGCTTCTTGCATCACAGACTAACATACATTTTATGGAAGGCGAGCAACTGAAACACAGGTTCATGCCACCTCTTTAAGCCTCAGCATCTATAGTTGTCTAGTGCTTGACTTTCTTTGGCTCTCTGGGTAAGTCTCAAGCTCCCTGAATGTAGTCTTTAAGCTGAAGTATTTTAATAATCTGTTTAAAGTTGTGTAGGCGCAGGTTTTTCATTGGCTTTCATTGGAAAAGGTTGTGGACAAAAGCAGCGTGAAATACTGTGTAGATTTTTACAAGTACGCTGTAAAATATAACTTGCTTCAACTTAAAAGTGTGAGTTGAAGAGCTGCCTTCAAATTTTAAGTCAAGTCAGCAAATGCAGTTTTTTTTTTCCCGGTCAGCTAAATTATATCTCAATTAAATCTTGCATGCTGTGTTAACTTGCGAGTTAGTTCGGTTCATTTAGATTTTATGATTTATTGAACAAAGCAGGTACTTGTTTGAACTTAAAAAATTAATGTCAGCTTAATTAACACTCTGGTGCAAATACATTTTTTAGTAAGTATACTGGGTAGGTACTGAATAAACTTTTATCATGGTTGACACAGTTTTTATTATAGAAGGTAACGTAAGGTACATGTGACACACATTTCACACATTTCACACGTGACACATGTGACATGTGTGACATGTGTAAAATTTCCACCATTACTATTTTCTAATAAACTACTAAAAAAGAACATTATTAGGAGAACATTAATTGAAACAATGCATGCTGGGAAGTTTGTAGGAAGGTTTCTATATAGCCTAATTCAATTAATTGATTCAACTCATAATTTTAAGTTAAAAGACTTAAGTCAGAACAACTAATGTTTCTAGGTTCTGACATATATAACTAGAAATTTTAAGTTGCATTAATTTGAACATATCAAACTTAACTGTATGTTAAGTTATTAAAATAATATGAGCTGATTCAACAAAATTCCCAAATGACAAGTTACACTGTACTTAATTAAAGCCCACATAATGCAACATCTAAATGAAGTGTGTTCCCACTGCAGAACTACAAGGACATGCATGAAGTCATAAAAAAACTATAGGCACTTTAAGTTAAAATGCAAGTATGTCATAATTGTTTAAATGTTCTGTTTAATATGGACAATACTCCTGTACTTCACAGAGTTGAAACTGTGTTACATGCTTTTTAAACCTTTGTTCAACTACATCTTGCAGCACTAGAGTGGTTCAGATGTATGGTGAGTTTATAATCAGCTTGTAGTTTCATGTGGTTACATATATTATCTGTGCATGACAAATGTTTTTTAAGTTTTCGAGTTGTGAGCACGTTTATAAATTGAATTCAATTCAGAATGCCCCCCTAGAATGAACTTTATTTGCATGGATCACTAGAAATCATAAGTGATGTCCACAGAACACCACAGTGTTAAATTGATTTTGTGGGAGTGCTTATGTGGTTAGGTTACCTCTTATAACTTGCACAGAATATACTCTGTTCGTCTGCCTTTACTAACACACACATTTTGCAGAAAGCCTTTATCTACCAGGAAAACGTCAGTATCCTGTTAAACCAGCTCTTTAATGATATGGTTGTGCTTGTCATGCTTAGTGGACATTATTAAACTAAATGAATAATTGTGTTGCAGCATGTGCAGTAATCTCTAATCTTATTTGATTGGGGCCTTTTGCATTTGTGCAGCCTTGTGTGCAGCAGCATAGTGACACAGTAATTTAGAGGTTTGAAAGATACCCAAAAGACTGGCCACCCAAAGCAAAATTATAAATTGTATGGCATTTAAAAATTTTTAAGGACACACTTTTGACTTTTTAATGATTCGAGCACCTCAATAAGTACAAAATAGATAAAATACACAAAAAGAAACTGAAAGGATAAGAATTAGAAATGTGTCGTGTTGTGAACAAATAGAGTTGAGTTCTGCAAAAGAGAGAGTTCTATGTTTGAGTGTGAAAGCATAATAGCATCTGTCACAGGTATGTAACATATTTTTAATGTGCCACTAATAGACAACCACATTTGATAGAGCGATAAAGTCAGGTTGGTGTGCTACAGCTTTGGGGCACTGGGTTTCTTCTCCCTTAACATTGCAGTACAATACTGATGCAACTTCCCTATTAGTTTGTCTGTGTCAGCCACCATGAGTCAACTCCCTTTAAAAACAAAAAAACAAAAAAAAAAAAGGCTAGTGGCTATGATACAGTGAAATATAGATGCGTCGTTTCAGTTGATCGTCTCCAATCAGTCAGGTGATTAAGAGGAGGAAGGGTACCTCGTGTGTTGGTCTGCTGTTTTTACCAGAGTCTGTCGACCTCATCTCAAGTTACTGATGTGAGAAAACTGGGTTGCGACAAATGAGGAATGAGTAAACAATGTTTCACAGAATGGGGAACATGACTGTCTGTACGTGACGACACAAACAAGCTACCAGGTAACATCGCACTAGTGTGAAGAAATGTCACAGTCCTGGTTAGCAGGGAGTGACAAAGGCTGGGTAGTGGTAGTGTTACAGTTCAGATGATAGAAGGAAGTGCACACAAGCTGAAAATAGGCTGAGCTGAAGTGCAACACATCTGACACAGACTAACAGACAATGAGCATTCAGCTGTGTGAAGGGTGAGTTTGTGTATCTCATAATCCATGTTTGAACTGGCTACCTTCAGTGTCTTTTGGTGTATTTTATAATAACTTGCAGGCTATATGTTTTTGTTTGATTAAAATACAAGTGTGAACAATATTATCAGTCTAAAGTAATTAAAGCAGATATTTAAGCTGACTCTCTTCCTGTACTGTCAATCTATTGTTCTAGACTGTAATATTTAGATTTTTAAAGTTTTTAATGTCATTCCTTTGGGAATCACGATGGTTTCAGTGCTTTTACAGCTGTGATCTTGCACTCTTTCTTCTCTGTCACACTCTTCCTTCTCCTAGCTGTGGCATCAATTGAAGCCTTGCCTTGTCCTTAATGTGCTAGTTTCATTTCAGCAGTGGTGTTCACTAGGTGTCTGTGCTAGGTGTTATGTTTCAGTTATGAATGTACGTGAGAAACAAAGGTAGCCTACTTAAATGCCTGGGTTACAATACAACCAGGTTAGTACATCGCTAGATGGTCATATTAAAACATTAATGTACTGTATATCTTTGTATCTGACTCTGTGTATCTCTCTCTCTATCTCGCTCTCTCTTTCTCTCTCTCTCTCTCTTTCTCTCTCTCTCTCTCTCTCTCTCTCTCTATATATATATAGTATATAGTTTATAAGTTCATGTCATTTATATATTTATATATATCATGTTTGATACAATTTTCCATATAAAAAGTGGAAGCATAATGCTAACCTATTGTATACCAGGGATTTGGAGGACACTTTTTTTCAATATTTATTTACACAGCTCCCCAGTACAAAAGCATATTGTGCATTTGGGTCCCTGTGATAATAACCAGGATATAATAGTTGAGGGAAACAGATGTGCAACGGGGGAATTTTGAAAACAGAGGATGTTGCTGGCATGAAAAGCAGGGTTTATGCAAACTACAGCTAATCGCACTCGGTTACGTGCATGTCTTTTCATCCTTTTCCAGATCTGTCTCACGACTTGTAGAGGTATTTCTCTGACTCTGTGAAAGGAGGATAGAAATTAGCCTAAGTTCTGCTAAACTTAACTAAACTTAAAACACGGAGTAGTTATGTGCGAAGTCAATGCAACCCAAGCTTGTCTTTTAACACTTAGCAAAGCACACCTCGCAGCAGCTGTCAGCACTTCAATAACTGTTCGTGTTGAGGTGTGAATGTACTGTTTAACATTGTTTTGCCACAGAGAAGACAGTCAGTGACATTCTGCTGTTATGCTTTACAACAATATTGATCATTCTTTATTCCATGTAGATTAATGTTGACTGAATAATGTCAGACACTATATTGGAAGACATCTTCATTAAACGCTCTCAGCAGAAGAAGAAAACATCCCCTTTGAACTACAAGGAGAGATGGTTTGTTCTCACACAGGAAAAAATAGCCTACTATGATTTTGATCTTGACAAAAAGGTATTTATTTAGAACTGCAAGTCCTTAACATTCACCATTTACATTTGATACTTCATGCATTTGCCTGCTTATCCTCTGAGTTACATGACTGTTTCCTCATCTGTTAAGCAGAAGCGAAAAGGTTTGAAAGGATCAGTTGACCTTGAGAAGATCAAGTGTGTAGAGACAGTCCAGCCAGAGCCCAACGCCCCACAAGAGCGCTTGTATGCATTTCAGGTAGACATTTTTGCCAATTAACTTTTCTAAAAGCAACTGCATCATGACGTTTGTGAAACGAGCCTGCTACAACGTTAATCAGCAAAACATTTATTAACCACATTAACAGTTTAGGGAACTGTAGAGCAATAATATACTGTAAGCAAGTGGAATAAACTCACTATCTGCTTGTCAGACAGGGTCCATTGTTAAGAAGTGAAACCATTTCTCACACTTAAATGAACTAGGGACTTTTAGTGACCATGCAGGTGTTGCCATTACACATGTTATATCACATGATGAGGCAGCGAAGATGTTTCAGGCTGGCATTAGGCAGCAGGGAAGGTATACTCATCTGCACTGAATACATCTGAACACAACTTTTGTTGCGCCTATAATTTTATGGCTATATTTTCTACAAAACTATGCACAGAAGATATTACTTAAATGCATCCACTAACTGTTCGATTTTATTTAAAATTCTTGCCACAGATCATTTATGATGAAGGGCCTTTGTACATTTTTGCCAAAACTGAAGATATTCGAGTACGGTGGATAAAGAAACTCAAAGAAAGTAAGTATATGCATACATTTACAAATTTATCTCCTGTCAGGCACGGTATCTCACATTTGTGACACTAGGTCATATCTTAACATCAACCATTGCCCGCACGACAGAAGAGATGCATGCCAGTGCAAATGCAAATGTTGATTTAATGTAAAAGTCATGTGCATGTTTCCATACTTGTGCATAGTGGTGCGCTTCAACAAGGATCTGATGCAGAAGTACCATCCTTGTTTCTGGGTCGATGGGACGTGGCTGTGCTGCCACCAGGAAGTTAAACAAGCTATGGGTTGCAAGGTGCTAGATAATAAGAATGGTGAGACAAATTATTTTAGTTTGATAACTGAAAAAATGTAACTTTTAAATGAATCTATTTACATACTAAGTTATCATTAGGTTTTACGTCCAAAGCATCTCAGAGAAGGGGATCCAGGAAACCTCTTCCTCCTACTCCAACAGACGTAAACATGCTTTCCTTTTAGCTTAATATCCACCAATTACACACAGACTATTTTGTTCTGTAAAATATCCACTAATTTTATGTTGTTTCAGGAAAAACCTGAGCGGCCTTTACCTCCACAGCCTCCTGAGCCAACTGCCCCCTCTGTCGGCATGACTGTCATTGCTGAGTATAGTTACACACCTATGACAGACCAAGATCTGGAGCTGAGGAAGGATGAGGAGTACACTATCCTCGAGAGGTCTGACACAAACTGGTGGAAGGCTAGAGACAAACATGGGTAAGGTGGAATATTAATTGCAAGGATTCTGGTTGCTTAAAACAATGCAATCAAAGCTGTTAGGGTTTGGTGTGAACATTTAAACCCTTCATGAAGTGTATTAACTATATTTGAACAATATACCAATACACTATTTGACCATATATCTGACCACAGCAATATTTGACCATATTTGACAATTCAATTTAAGGGCTTCTTCTTAAATACAGAATTGTGTTATAACTATGAAAACTGTATAGCATCATTAGGAAAACATGGTTTCGATCCTGATAATTTCTAATTCTTTGAGGGTTTTGCTACTAGCATGAGTAAAAATTTCAGTGTCACAGGAAGGTGCACATTTATTCATTTGTATATTTGTATATATGAATTTAGACATTATTAACCTACAATGTGCTTCATTTTCCTTTGCAGAAAAGAAGGATACATCCCTAGTAATTATGTTGTGGAAACAGAAAGTGGGCTAGAAAGATTTGAGTGAGTATAGGTGTCACTGTGTAAAATGTTCAATTAGGCTCTTGTAGATGGATCGTTTATTAATTTTATAAGTTACTTGTCTGTAAATCATTATATTGTTTATTTAGTGAGGCAAAAAATACAGGAGCAGTCAGGAAAAATTACATTTATATTTATTTTCACAGCTGGTATTGCAAGAATATGAACCGTAGCCAGGCAGAAAAGCTGTTAAAGACTGAGGTAAACTCTCACATACACAATTAATGACCAACAAAGGAGAGACAGCTTTAAAATGTTTGTTCATCTGAAAGTGAGTTAAATGTGCCTATATATTGTTTTTCTCTCAGAACAAAGATGGAGGCTTCTTGGTACGAGACTCAAGCAAAGCTGGGAAATACACAGTGTCTTTGTTCACTAAGGTTGGCGGGTAAGTAAGGGTGTACCATTTATATACTGTATCCACTGGATCCACTCATGTGTGAACGTATCAAAAGAAGAACTGTCTGTAATGAAAGCGGAAACAGTGGGCGACAGAGGGAGAGAGATGCAAATTTTTCATGCAAAACGTGGACTAATCTGCCTGCAGAATGTTTTCATCGCAGACTCTAAGACAGAACTACATTGTGGACAACCTCCTCATGCATACATGATAAATGATCTTGTTCATGTTGATGAAAACCTGATGAATACATTTACTTTAGGTTCCTCTAACTCTTCTCTCCACAGGGAAACAAGTGGGAGCTGCAGACATTATAACATCTGCACCATCTCGCAGGGCCAGTTTTATCTGGCAGAGAAGCATAATTTCAGCAGCATCCCAGAACTGATCAACTATCACCAACACAATGCAGCAGGTCAATACAGTATTTCTGAATATAAGGATATCTAACAAAGTAATCATATTTGGATTTATTTTTTTGGAATTTCCAAAATAAAAATAAAACAATATATTATTAAAATGCATATAAATGGCAAAGATACAACAACATATAAGCACAAAATATAAAAAATGGAAGTCCATTATAACTGTTGACGTTATGCAATAAGTGTTTTTTCTCCTTCGCCAGGTATGGTTAGCAGACTGAAACACATAGTATCTAATCGTGCACGACCTCCATCAACAGCAGGGCTTGGCTATGGTAAGAATTTTACTCATACTCATCGGTATTGTCAGTATCGATATGACTTGATCAACAGACAGAGCCAATGCACCTGCTTTCTCGGTTTCTGAAAGTATTTCTAGTATTAAACCTCTGATTAGATATTTGCCCACGTGTGCAGTTTATTATCCACCAGTTCTCTTAGGTTGTATGAATGCTGCATTTATTTAACTTTTGATAACCATGACCTGGATAACTGAGAATCTTCAGAGATGTTTGTATTAATTAAGATAAAAGCATTCAAGGGCACCAGTGCATTTGTTTGTGTAAGAGTAATGAGTTACTTGAAAGAGTACTTTTGCATTTCTAGAGTTATTTTTTGCTGAGAATTACAGAATCTGATTGACTTGATAGAGAAATATGAAGCTGGATCCATTCAGTGGTTTAGCTTAGAGTAAGGACCACAGGGTGTAACATCTTGAAAACATCCACATAGCAGCACATGTTAGATTTTGTCTGTGTAATCTGTGCAAAAAAGGTCTTACCAGGGCTGTGTGCTTAACTAAGGCTTAAGGCTTAAATACATTTAATTAAATAGATTTGATGTCATGTGTCAATAATTGGGCTTTAGGCGTAGTGATAGGTGTTTTTTGCTACCGTCAACTAGGCTGGTGTTGTCTGCTGTTTCCAGTCATTGTGCCACACTAGCACTAACTTACCAATAACTCACCATTACTCCCAAAAATAAAGTGAAAGTGGATGCTGCTGGAATAATAAGTGTTCTTCCATTCTCTCTTGTTTGCTCCAGGTGTGTGGGAGATTGACCCCCATTATCTCACCTTCATCAAAGAGCTGGGCAGTGGTCAGTTTGGGGTGGTGAAGTATGGAAAGTGGCAAGGCCAACATGACGTGGCCATTAAGATGATTAAAGAGGGCTCTATGTCTGAAGAAGATTTCATAGAAGAAGCCAAAATAATGATGTAAGCAAAACTAAATAATTTGCCGAGTGCACTTGGGATAGACTCTGTGTTTTTTTTCTGCTCATAAAGCTAATGTGTCACACTGGGAAGTGCAGTCTCTGTAACATATGTGTGGGAAACCAGTTCGTAATACATAACTTCCTTCTGCTTTGCTTAAATTAGGAAGCTTCGCCACCAGAACCTGGTCCAGCTGTACGGTGTCTGCACCAAACAAAAACCTCTTTATATAGTGACTGAGTACCTTTCAAATGGCTGCCTGCTGTCTTACCTCAAGGAGGGGCTGAAACAGCATCCAACAGCAGTTCAGCTCCTAGAGATGTGTAAAGATGTCTCTGAAGGCATGGCCTATCTTGAGTCACAGCAGTACATCCACAGAGACCTGGTGAGAGATCTCAGTGCAAACGAACAACCACAGCATTCGTACATCACTGCATCATGCTATGCTGAAATACATTGTGTGTTTGTAGATGAGGCTAAAAGTTTAATGATTATACCTAAATCAAGAGTGTTGTTTGTTTTATCCCCAGGCTGCCAGGAACTGTTTAGTAGACGGGAATGGTACTGTGAAAGTGACTGACTTTGGATTATCAAGGTAAACTAGTTAATGTGAAAAACAGGACACACTGAGGTCCACTCAAGCTTTATACAGTGTTAAAATCCATTTGTTCTGTTCTCGTGTCAGTCGTAGAGGTTGAGTAGGTTTAGTCTGTAGTTAATTACACATTTATGGTACTTGACTTGACTTTCATGCTTGTTTGTACATTTATTTTACAGTCATTTAAATGTAGCTTAATAGCAGCTTAAATGTAAACAATATTTTTCACAATGGGCGCTTTTTATGCATTAAGTGAAATAACTTTTTTTGAATCCTACATGTGTAGAGTATTTTTACTTTGTGTTTAGATTTGAAGTAAATTATCTTCCACCATTGCTTTAGGTATGTCTTAGATGATGAGTACACAAGCTCAGCTGGTTCCAAGTTTCCTGTTCGCTGGTCACCTCCTGAGGTCCTCCTCTACTGCAAATTTAGCAGCAAGTCAGACATCTGGGCATACGGTGAGTAAACATAATATACAGTGTTCCTTTTATGTACAAATGTCAATTCCCTGCTTTATGTATTGGCAAATTTCTAGTTGAGTGTAGCCTAAGCTTAAATATCTTCACAAACTGTGAATTCAGGTGTGTATTAAAACATCAAAACTACTTTTTCACCACATTAATTAATTGTGTACATATTTAGGGGTTCTTATGTGGGAGGTGTACACTTTAGGGCGGCTTCCGTATGACCGCCTAAACAACTCGGAAATAGTGGATCAGGTCTCACGGGGCATGCGTCTCTTCCGCCCCCAGCTGGCAAATGAAAAGGTCTACAGCATTATGACCACCTGTTGGAATGATGTAAGTAACTTTTTTTTACTGCATTGTGGGCACTGTTGCAGCAACTCTAAATTTCTATTTACAAAATAGAATAAACTTGGTAAACACTTAATATTTTGTCAGATAAATCAACAAACAACTGATTTTAGTTTTCTTTGCATTAGAAAGTGTTCTAACATTTTTGGACATGGGCTTTGTAGATTCTGAAATTTCCCATCCTACATGATTTGTTCTTTTAGTTCTGATGCTTATACTTTTTTTAAAAAGAGGACTTACGGAGGATAATATATGATAATACTTTCTGAACACCAGTCTCACAGCTTGTCTTTGTTTTATTTCAGAAACCAGATGAGAGACCAACCTTTCAAGAACTGGCACTGAGTGTTCAGGATCTGCTGTATGAGCTACAGTAGAGCCCAAAATAACCAACACACAAGTGGTTCACTAACACTTACAGAGCAGCATCTCTGTTTGTCCATGGAAATAAGATATGAACATGGGAAATTGCAATCACACTGTGGTCCTCTGTAATGTGAATGTAATGTGATTAGAATAGCCTTTCTATAACACAAGTACAATCCTACTAGCATTTAAGATATGTATATATTATTGAGATAGATACATGAGATATATACTGTGTATATATATATATCTCACCTGGCCTGAGAATGTGTTAGGATCCCTCAGTAGCAGCTTGAAAGCACAGCAAGGGATGTCTGCACCTGCTGCCACTGCAACCCATCTTCTGACAAGCGGCAGATATATGTATGTTTCATTGTTACTGGATTAAACAAATTTGTGTCCATTTTACTGTATTCTGTGGAATCATTGTGGACTGTCTCGTGTTTGCATGTGGATGCTTAAATGCTTAGTAAGGGTATATAAACTGCACAAATGAAAGGCAGATATGACAGGCTTTGAAATTACTGAAACATGGTGTGATATGAATATGGCTATTGTATGAATAAAATATTTTAAATATTTTAAAACAAACAAGAAATCTACGAAGTTTGTGTATTTTGATAAACGGAGAGATGAGAAAATATTACATTAAATATAAAGTGGAATTTTATTAAATAAATAGTTAAATAGTTACATGAGGTTTAGAAAACAAATATAAATATAACTTATTTATTTACTCCAAGCCTGAAAGGCTTGCATTTCTCAAGCCTTTCAGGTTATACAGAATTTATAGATTATTTTAATAAATAATAATTATTAAATAATTTTTGCATTTAGTAACCTAAGAAATAAATATCTAAAAAATATCTAGACCTCTTAAAAAAGGTTTGTAGTCTGACTTCTATGTGTCGAGTGATACAGACACATCTGGAATAGCTTTGCAAACACAGGGAATTCTGCCACACGGAAGTTAAACGTAATTAAACACCCAATATTAAACTAATCAAATACAAAACTAACATTTCTAAACAAGATTAATTTGCTTTTGGACAAAATAATCAGCTTACGCCTATTGAATATTCTCTTTCCAGAGGACAAAAGTTGTTTACAACATCTATGTGAGTTGTGCTTGTCGGTGAAAGTTTCACTTGTAGTTAGAGAAAAAAGAATAAAGTAACAGGGAACTAAAACAAATCCTAAACAGGATTAATTCAGTGCCACTATGCTACTGCCACTATGAAAGATTACGTGTGTAATGCCGAGGTACGTCACAACAACGCGCACTCCGATTGGTTGAACTACTTCCTGTTTCCCGTCGTCCATTCACACACGTGAAGGTCAGTAAAAAAGCCACAAGGCTTTTATAATTACAAAAACACTGCTCTTAAGAGCCCAGTTTTAGCTAAATATGGACGGACAGGGAGCTACAGCCGACCCTCAGCTTCAGCACTTTATCGAAATCGAGTCTCAGAAGCAAAGATTTCAGCAGCTGGTGCATCAAATGACAGAGGTTTGCTGGGTAAGATGAGCTTTAAGCTAGTAGCAGTGCAACTCGGCAGTTTGCTTTATGCAAACGTATCGACGGCTATAACTGTCAGCTAACTTATCTTCCATTGAAGTGAAAGCTTGTCTGTAACTAAACAATGATGTTCAGATATACGAGGCTAGCAGTCCTTGTGTTACTCGTTCACTTGTGGTCAAAAGAGGAATTCACACCTTTTACTCATTTAACTAAAAGCATGAATAACACGATGTGAAAGTACTGCATTGAAAAAGTAAAAGCATATCGGTATAATCAGGAAAATATACGTAAAACTATTAAAATGTCTTGAAGACTGCTGTGGATGTCATGTTAATCCTGCTATTTTTGATTAGTGTGCTCACAGACATTCTCACATTTTGAATTTGGCTGCTTATGAAAATGACACATTTGAGTAAAACCACTTAATTAGCATAGCAGTAGTTTCTCATGATGTCTTCAAATGTCATGTGATCTGTTAGGCCTCACCTAAACTGTGTCTTTCTGTGTTCAGGAGAAATGTATGGATAAACCTGGGCCAAAGCTGGACTCAAGGACAGAAATGTGTTTTGTTCACTGTGTGGAGCGATTTATCGACACCAGCCAGTTTATCCTCAACAGACTGGAACAGACTCAGAGGAGCAGGGGATCTCTCTCTGAGAGCATGTCAGACTAAAAACTATCACTGAGAGGACTGACAAGACACATGACCCTGCCCCGTGATGAGGCTGTTTGGTCCTGACACAGCTGTCTGTACAGTATGTCACCAACCTGTCCAGTCAGCTGGAAAATAGAACAACTTAGTGTTACTTTTGATACAAGTGCCTGAAATTAAGATCATATGAGTTGATGCAGGAGTTGAGGGTTTTAATTGCCCTCCCCTCTTCTTACTTAATGGTATGAGTGTTGCAAAACCCTAAGATTGTGGTCTGTTCGCAGTGATCTTATGTTGTTTTTGTCTGGTCACTGAATTGAAGTTGTGTTATTATCCACTGCTATAACTAAGGGTTAAGTGTAAGAGACTCCAAAAAGATGGATGCATTCATGGACATTCAGCTTGCCAGCAGGTTTCAACAGATTCAACCACACACATCCTGCTGTATTTTAAATGAACCAACAACGTCTTGCCTGAAGAGGTGTGATCAACAGCTATGGTGTTGCAATGTACATATGCAATAAATTAAATGTCAAGTACTACTAGTAGTTAAACTTTAATCATTATTAAAACACACAAAATGTACTCCAGAGGTATGTTACAACTTGGCACATGTTGGAAATTAATTTATACAAATAAAGAACAATCTTTGGTGTGGCTTATGAGGTATTATAGCAAATAGTCAAACTATTCGGACTTGTTGATCAACAGCGTACAAGTTAAGGTGTAAAGGGAAAAGCTTATGCCTCAACACTGGTCTTAAAACATACAGCTCTACAATATACTGCATGGTCGAGGTTAAAAGTGCAAAACTTTGTGTAGGTAATCTCCGAGTAACAGTAAATGCACAACTGGTCTATGCAGGTTAGTTTTTTAAAGTTAATATTGTAAAAATGTACACAGCAGTGCATATTACCAAAGTAAAAAGATGTGGCTGTACCAACCATATATGTATAACTAAGAATGTAAATTGTATCTGAATTCCAGTGTGCTGATAGTAACATCATGGTCACTTTAAGTCGACTTTGTTCAAGACAAACCTGAATGTCAGATTTAGTAAATTAACTTCTCATATTTTGCAGTTGTTATGCGCATTAAAGCTTTACAACTGCTATAAGCAACTTTTCTAAGCAGTCTAAGTGTAATTTGGTTCTCCCCTGTGTGTATTTGAACCTCCTTCTCTGGGTAGCTTCATCTGATCCTCTTGTGGGTCTTGGCTGGGAAGAGCAACATAAGGCTGGTGAGTCCATGGAAAGCCCTGAGGACCCTTCCTCAGGTAGAGTGGCAGGGAATCCCAGGTAAATGTAATGTCCTTAAAGGCATGAAGGAGGAAAATCCCTAAAATGATGGTGAGGAATCCACTAATCGTTCCCACTATTCCATCTGTAGTCATTCTCAACCATTCCTTAAACAGGATAGCTGAACATGCCATAACAGAGGTGGTGAAGAAGACGTAGTAGATGGGTGTGACTATGGAGGTGTTGAAGATGTCGAGGGCTTTGTTCAGGTAACTTATTTGAATGCTGACACAGACTACCAGGCAGAAGACTAAGGACCAGAACAGAGGTTCCTTCAGCACTGCTTTTCCACCAATCAGCTCCTTAATGCCAATGCCTAGGCCCTTGACACAAGACACAGAGAGGGAGCCAATCACAGAGCAGATCAGGATGTAGACCAGCACATTCTTCTGTCCAAACCGCGGTGCCACAGCAAAGATTAGAAGCAGGCTGCTTCCCACAACACATGCAGCAAACACAATGAAACCTAGTGGGAGCATTGAGAGCATTAAAATTTAGTTAGTGCCCTTGCAAAAGACATTGATCCAACTGTTAACTGGGATTTAGTTTTCACAACACAGTTAATCAGACCACGCAATTAAATTCACAATGATCTACCTGGGTCCCCGAGCTTCTCAGCCATTACTTTGAGAGAAGCAACCTCCTCTTCCTGCGGTGCATGGATCACCATTACTGTGGAGCCCAAGATGCACAGCAGACACCCAATTTTTCCATGCACATTCAGCCTCTCGTTCAAAAAGTAAGAGGAGAGCACAGCACTGGAAAGAACAACAGAAATTGCATGAACAGTGTGTTAGCACAAATGCTGTATTAACAAATCCGTAGGAAAACTAAATCAATAATATGTATTTTTTAGGCCTTTTTTTCCAGTTAATTATTTCATACATTAAGCTCTTTAAGACTTGTACTAATTAAGCATTCTGCTCGGCTTGAACAGGTCACAGTTGTCCACCCCAAGGCAATAACTTGTGACGTGGGGTTGCATGTGGACATTACTTTGTTTTAAGCAAGTCACAAGCCAGAGACAACCCTTCCCCACTGACTGGTCATAAGATGATTTTTTTTTTGTTAAAATAATTATTTAAAAAGTTGCTGACTGTAATGCAGGCTTTACAAAGATCCTATCCTCTGATAACCGGGTACCTGTAACTATACTGTAGCTGCATTCACAGCTAAGAGTATATATGTGGGAAACTGGTTCAAAACCTTATAATGGTGAGTAGTATAATTACCTCACAAGTACACTCAATGCCCCAAGGGGAGTCACCAGTGTGGCGGGTGCAAATGCATATGCAGCGAAGTTAGCCGCCTCTCCAGCTCCCACTAGAACACATCAACATCACCATCAGTGTGCACAGATTCATGGCTGTTGCAGCTGGATAAACACTGAAAAATCATTCTCTTCTAAACCCACGTGTGCAAATGTGCTCTTTGGAGGAATGTGTACTTCAAAGATGGCGTGGGTGCTACGTCTACTGCGGCATTACAAACAAAAATACCAAACCCACAACAAGTTTCATTTCCTCTTAAAAAAACAAAGGCCACAATGTTTCTTGACATAACTTGTGAGCGGGAAATGAGTAAATAAAAACATGTCACCTACTCAAACAATGTGGTTTTGAAATAAAGTATGTCAGTCCTGTACTTACTTGAAATTAGTCCTGCCCACCACAGCCATTCCTTCAGGTAAGCATATCCCCCTTGACCTGAGATACAGAACACTCAACTTCAGTAAATGTGTATAGCAACAGTGACAGGTTTTGCACTTAAAAAAATTCCTAAGAGATTTTAATGATTAACAGCATGTTTAAGCAACAACAAATTTGTTGCCAAATCTGAATTCATCCAAAATGAAGCCCTGTAAAAGATGAACATTGACCTGATCCTAATCTCTTGTCCCATTATTAATATTAATTATTAAATATTTGCATGTTTCCAAGGCATACCTTCAATTCCAATTATATCTAATCTCATTTTGCAGTGGTGGAATTTAGCTAAGTACATTTACAATTTTACGGTACTGGTACTTTATGCTATTTTACACACACATTTTCAGATTCAACATTCAAATGTTGTACTTTATACTTCATTTACAGCTATAGTGAATCTAATTTGCAAATAAACATTTTACATAAAAAACATAGCCATCTCATTAGATACAACTGTTGTACATTAAACTACGCAATGATAAATAAAGCACTTAAAATGAAAGCTGCCATGATTGATCAATAAATCAATTGGTTAAACTGATGGAAAATAAATTATAAGTGATTTTGATAATCAATTATTGTAGTATTGTAGTATTGTAGTAAAAATCTCAAAATCTCTCAATTTGATCTTTTTGTCAGATGTAACTACTACTATTGCTACTACATATTCACATTAAAATTCAATTATTATTTAAAAAAACTTGTGCACATACTGTATTTGGTGAACTACTGAGCTGTGTATGTGGTCATCCAGTTCCTTATAACTAGCTGTGCAGTGTTTTATTCTTTATTAGACAAAAATATACAATCTGAAAAATATTTGATGGACATTTTAATTAACTTTGGACATTTTTCATATCCTGGTGATTATTTCTAAAATTAAAGTACACTTTAATGATGATAAGGTGCAACAATGAAGCAATTAATTAGCCAATTGACAGAAAATAAATGAGCAGCTAGCCTATTTTTATTAGAAATTAGTATGTTTGAGTCATTGAGGATTCATCATTTTGTGAAATATAAAACACACAAATCATGAATAGAAAAAACAACTAAGCAGGACTGTGTGTGGAGTATTTCTACAATGGTATATATATTATGATCCGCACCTAACCTTTTAAAAATATGGCTAAAGTTAGATTTTATTTATTTACACCTTACATACCTGCTCGCATCGAGCCCTTGCTGGCCAATCGCAACAGGCCTTTCTTCTTCAGGATAAAACTCCCACCGATAAAAACACTGGAGCTCATGGCCAGAGAGAGACCGATGTAGAAGTCAGTCCGGTTCGCTTCCATCTGAAAAAGCGGACACAAGTCAACTTACGCTCAATTACCTGAACTTTGACGAGAAAGACGAAGCTTTCTGCAACTTGTCAGGAGTGGCTACTCCCATTTTCAAACATCACATGATAGACTGTCTGTCTCAACCGCGACGAGTGGTAAACTGATTGTTAGGTGGCCACAGATGTCAAGACATAAAAAACATAAAACTCTTCTAATCTGACTTAGGATCTAGTTAACAATAACACACGATTTAACCGCCGCTAAACGTTATAGTTTGTAAAATGTTTTACCTCTTGTCAAGCCAACCCCATACGTCTACACACTACTGCAGGAAGTGGAGCGGTAGCTGATTGGCTGGCTGTCACTCCTGCACTTCCTGGTTACTCCCTTGGAAACGACACACGTTAGTTACCGATGCTTAGGACCAGAAGTAGCCACAGTGTTTCTGATTAGTTGGTGCCACTGGGACCTGTATGAGGAGGGGAGCCCTGTTTATACCAATACTAGGGAGCATTCAGAGATACCTGGAGATTCATTCAAGTTAGTGTAAAGGGGAAATACAGTGACGAGGGAATGTGATTTTTGATGATAACCCATGACCAGATTCAGCTCCAATTGGACTCAGTTAAAGGCACAATAAGGCAATTTCTTCAAAGGGTAACCCTAAATTATTGCTACTGCGACTGGGACTTCAGTTCATTTCTTCCACTGTGACTGTGACACTAAGGTCAGTGAAACAGTATGTTGAGCTTTAGGAAATAATGCAGGGTCTGTCTTCCCTATATTTTTAAAAATAATTATTTAAGGAAAAAAAACTCTTAGAGCTATTAAGATGTAATGTTATATGTGGAAAAAATACATACAAAATCAGAGTGGTGAAATTTGCTCATATGGCTGAAAGTAGGAGGGGATAGAAAACTGTTTGTAAACATACTCTGCAAAAGCTAGCATGGCTAGCAGACTAACAACAAAAACTAATTGTCATTACACGTGACAGTCCTCAATCTGACTACAGTCAAGTGAAGCATCTCCCATGCTCTGCTTTTGGTGGTATTTCAGCTGCAGTTACAAAAAAACAAAACAAAACATTTTTAATCTTTGTCTACTCTGCTCAGATAAAGATTTTTATTAAAAATGAAGTAGCCCTGAGCCTTCTATGTGATAATAAATATTATTTTTTACAAATAATAAATAATAATTTGTGATTAATGAAGTTGTAGACCAAAATCATGTTGTAACGCAGGTAATTAACTCAGGACTGAGAAATGCCAGGCAAGCTCAGATTGGGTTTGATGTGTATTTAAAAGCAAAGATTGTACTGAGCTGTTCGGGGGACACAGGAACCAGTACCAGACTGGACAGACTAGCTGCACGGTAGACTAGAATGGGTTCCTGAACACAGGAGAACCGGTCACAGGGGTGAGTATAGTGAGAGTAATGTTATAGTTTAGACTCACTGGATTGAGTAAGAGGGGTATTAAAATAAAAAATATTTCTTTTTTGAGCTAATACTTTTGTAATTTTGCTTAGGTAACATTTTGACTGCAAAGCTTCTACTTTTAAGTTGAGTATTTCCACTGTGGTATTGCTACTTTTACGTAAGTACATGATCTGAGAACCTGCTCAGCTGGACATCAGTAGGGCTGACGTCTGATGCTGGGGCATTTGCACCACCATAAAGTCCACTATTTGTTAATAACCTGAATGCTTTGTATACCTAATTGTTTTGTTGGTCTGCTTATCTGTAAGTAACAACTGTTTGGTAATGGGGGCATGACGTCACTACGCCCAAGTCTTAGGAAATAACTCCTATCGTGTTTGAATTTCCTGTTCCCCATTCTGCTAATGAAGTTATTTTTAAAAAGGAGCCTTTTCCATACATCATCCATTTCTTCTCCCGTAACCAGTTACTGCTTGACGTGTCTAAAGCGTCATATCAAGGTTTTTTATCGTATAAAAACTAAATTAAAGCAATAACTGGGTGTAAGAGTAGTCGCACTCTGATTGGTGTTCGTTCCCCCACTATCGAGCATTTTGATTGGATGAGATGTTTCGTTGTTGCTTCGACACCGGAAGAAGCGCTAACCTTGACAAGCAGTCACAGCACATGTACTACAGGATAATAGAAATCTAAAATTGAATGACTGCTGTCATTTTAATGTAAAACATGTATCAAGACTTTTAGAGAGGATCCATTGAATTACTTAAATGGTTTCCGTTTCTTCGCTGATTGGTTTTTATTGTGAACACTCTGTATTTTAGCTAGCTGCATGTGATGTAAACGAAGGACTAACTTCAGCACTTACTGGATAATTTCTGCACTCCCTGGAGTAAATATACTTTTGTGGACTTAATGTGCTCATCGTCTGCTATCCAACGATGAGGTTCCCTTTTCGTTTTGTCACCAGAAGCTGTAAGGCTGTTTACAGACTGCAGCAAAGTCCGTGTATGTCACCAAATTCAGCTCTATGTAGAGATCAGAAGGTCGCTGTGCTGAGGTACTTCAGCACCCATCCGTGCAAAGACGACAGGAATTTTTACATAACTACTCCGATCTTCTACGTCAACGCTTCTCCTCATTTAGGACATTTGTATTCAGCGGTGTTGGCTGACTGCTTGCACAGGTATAAGCTACTTCAGGGATTCAACTCAAAGTTTGCAACAGGTAAATATTGGTTTGCATGTAGTATTGACGAGATATTTGTCCTTTCAGCTTTTCAAGAGATTTTTTATATTATTGTAAATTGAATATGGGCTTAGTTGATTTTTCAAAGGTGATTTCATACACTGAATATTATTACTACAGTCTGTTTAAGGTAAAGAAAAGACAATTACAAAAGAAACTATTTTGATTATTGTCACTTTTTGAAGTTGTTTTTAAGGTAGACATTTAACTCCACATTCAGAGCTGGGAAAGTGTTATAATAGCTTTTTTTTTTATTTTTGAGATGTCATTAAATTGTCTAACCAAGAGAATAACTTGTAATCAACAATGAAAATAATAATCTCAGCTCTATTCGTGTTACAGGCACAGATGAACATGGCTTGAAAATCCAACAAGCTGCTGAAGCTGCAGGAAAAAATCCCTTGAACTTCTGCACTGATGTGTCTGAGCGATTCAAATATCTCTTCAGTAGCTGCAACATTTCATACACAGACTACATAAGAACCACTGAACAGAGACACCGTCGTGCTGTGGAGCATTTCTGGTCAGTGCTCTGGAACAAAGGCCTCATCTACAAGGGTATCTATGAAGGCTGGTACTCCACACAGGATGAAAGTTTCCTCATGCCCTCACAGGTGGGCGATGCTGTGGACTCATCGGGGAAGGATATCAAGGTATCGCTTGAGAGTGGACACAGGGTAAGTTGAGCAAAATTTACTCAGTAGAACGTTTCATTTGAGTTGAATGATAGCAAACTTTTAAGGATTGTTACATTAACTACACACTTTGATGTTGGTTTACATTAAGAAGTACTGATTAGCTTGTTCGTACAGTTGGATGTCCTCTGTGGCCCTCTAAAGTTTGGAAAAATATCCTAGAAAACACATTTACGATGACAAGTTTAGGGTTTAACAGACATGCCTATACCGAGGCGTTGAGGGTCTAACAAAAAGCTGGTTGTAGGATCCAGTATTTTTGGAGACTCTTATTTGGACTTAAAACTAAAGATGTCCAGGGTTTAGTTTTTGACAATTTTCTACATTTGTTTCATACTCCCTGGAGTATTTTGTATAAGCAAGTTTTTTAGATAATGCTCTAATGTAAGTTGTGCATGATGCTAATTGTTTCCTGTCTTTTGTTCCGATTTTCAACTCAGATCACAAGTCCACAGTCAGTGTAAGCGACTCCATCAATAATCTAAATGACTGTTTTGCAGGTGGAGTGGATGAGAGAGGAGAACTACATGTTCCGACTGTCTGCGTTTCGTTCTCAGCTGCTCGACTGGCTCAGAGGGAATCCCAGGGCTGTTCAGCCTGAGCGTTTCTACCAGGCTGTTCTCCAGTGGCTACAGGAGGATCTTCCTGACCTCTCAGTGTCCCGTCAGAGAAGCCGCCTTCACTGGGGCATCCCAGTCCCTGGTGATGCTGACCAAACAATCTATGTGTGGTTAGATGCTCTGGTGAATTACCTCACAGTAGCCGGCTACCCAGATAAACATGAACTTTGGTGGAATGTGGCCCACCACATTGTAGGAAAGGACATCTTAAAATTTCATGCCATCTACTGGCCATCTTTTCTTCTTGGAGCTGGACTCCCACTTCCACAGACGATACATGTGCACTCTCACTGGACAGTAGGAGGAAAGAAGATGTCTAAAAGTTTAGGTAATGTTGTAGATCCTGTTGAACTTTCACAGATGTTCACAACCGATGGTATGAGATACTTTCTTCTGCGACAGGGTGTCCCGGACTCGGATTGTGACTACACAGACAACAAAGCTGTCAAGCTGCTACATGCAGAGCTTGCTGACTCTCTGGGTGGTTTGCTTAATCGCTGCACAGCTCCAGCTCTTAACCCAGCTCAGGTCTACCCGTCTTTTTGCCCTCACTCCTTTCCAAACAAACAGGGAGGCAGGGCTGTGGTTGAAGACTACCACATGGTGGATGCTGTTAGAAATCTTCCTGCTGTAGTGGAGCAGCACTACGAGAGCCTGCATGTGTACAAAGCTCTGGAGGCCATCACAGCCTGTGTGAGGCAGACCAATGGGTTTGTTCAGCGCCATGCACCTTGGAAGCTGGACAGAAAGGATGGTAAAGACCAGCACTGGTTAGACACTATTATCCATGTCTCACTTGAATGCTTGAGGATTTATGGCACACTACTCCAGCCAGTAATACCAGAGATTTCTAACAAGCTCCTGTCCAGACTCGGAGTGCAACCAGGTGAGAGGAGCTGGGCAGCTCTGAACTTTCTGCCAGCGTATTGGGGAATGGACTGTCCCTTTGAAGGGAGAGCACTAGGGCCTGACTCCGGAGTGCTTTTTAGTCGTATTGAAAGTCAAAATGTAGATAAAACAAAGACAACAAAAAAGGCCAAAGTGAAAGTGAATTGAAGTGTTTTATGTTCCTTGTACACTGATTCAGTCACTTAATAAATAAGACTTGTGTCGCTCAGCTGAGTTACACAGACTGGAATTAAAGTTGTTTGACATTATTGATTTTGATATTTTACATAAATATATTGCATAAACAGCTAATCTATATACAATATAAATGAATCAGGTGGAAAGCGAGGATAAAGACTCATTCAACACATTCACCGAGAACATTGATTTCCTTGTTTTGAAGTTATTTCCTGACAAATGCAGTAATGTTTTAATTTTTTTTACTTGGTAGGAATTGCCTAAGGTCTTTTCACAGATAGTTTGACATTGCAGTAGAAAAATCACAGGTGTACATAATACATTTAATGACCTAATATAATTTAGTTGCTTCAAATTTCAGGTGGTATTATGAACAATGGTTGACTGTAACAACTTTATGGGGCACTCAGAGACATAATAAATTATTTATTAGTTTTAAATGTGCATTTCCTGCAAAAGACCCATTGTACTAACCTTCCATCCAGACATTATTCTTGTCTGTGACACTGCTATGCTACATTGATGCACACAGAACTTACAACTGTGAAACTTGTCCAATCATTATAGTAATTGCTCTAAGGAGAAATGCCTCCACTGACAATTGGCTCCACACCTTCAGATACCATGTAAATAATAACAGCCATGTACCACTGCTTAATGGGAGGGTTTTTATACTTTAAGAGCAATATGTATTAATGTTACAATATAAATTCATCCAATAGATTAAATTTTCTCCTACACTCACACATAAAGATGCTGTTTAAATACGGTGTGGGGTCAATTTCTAATATAATATCATCTCATGAGATATAAATAGGTAAAAGACAAACTACTATATTTTAGCATTAGGAGGCTCCGGACATTGGTACTATCTTTTTTTTTTTGTTTTGCTTGACAGCAGCTTTGTTTGATATAGAATAAATCCTTTGACCCCCCTTTTCCATCATCCACATTTTGTAAACACAGTATACAGGCAGCCAACACAAGTACAAGACATAAAAACTGACATGATTTTTTAATGAGAAATACACGAAACTGAAAAAATTGTACAAATTGAAATAAAATAAAAAAATTGCATTATTCTTATAGTTTCTGGTACTTTTTTTACATAGAATTTTCCATTATTATAACCATGATCTGTCTACTTCAGAGCAGGATGCATGGTTTGATAATCCATAATTACACAACTGACAATATTTTCTGATTGTTGCCTCAGTGGTCGAGATGGTGTTTGGTTAATCTGTTTGGTGGTCCGTTTGGCCTTGAACAGTCTTCTTTCCCAACAGCCTAAACAAGGCTGTTAATAGAGCTGGGCCCCAACACATAATGAAGGTCTTTTCTCAACACACTGTTACAAATGAGCACAATCAGTAATATGAATTGGTGCCTTGTCCTGGTTGTTGATCTGAAAAACGGGAAAAGGGTCCATTACTAAATATTACAGTATAAACTATAACAACAAAAAAGATACTTGAAGTTTCTTTACTTACTTGAAAGTTGCTGTTGCAGCTGTCTGACTAGAGCTGCCGTCTGCTGCTGCTGCTGAGTCTGCTGCATTCCCTGTCGTGGGAACTGAAACATACAAACGTCATTATTATAGTATTTTTAAGGTTTATGGTTTATGTATTAAAACGTCTAACAGACTAGTGACAAGAACGTTGACTGAAGAACGCAAAACTACATGCATGACATTTGAAAGCATATTTCTTCAATATCACTGACATAAAAAATAAAACCTAAATGGATCTCTCTCTCTATATCTATCCATCTATCTAACTATATGCTAATATTATTAATTGTTAATGTACCAAACTCCAGGTCTCTTAAGGGCTCTTAACAACCTGCTAAAGACTGTACTACTAAAAGCTCCCGACACCTGTATGGGACATACCAAGGGTTGCTGTGGGGGCAGCGGCTGCATACCCAGACCTTGGTTCTGTGCCTGACCTGGTGGTGGCACTGCTGAAACCTGCTGCTGCTGTTGTGGAACTTGCTGTTGTGGAGGAACCTGCTGAGGCTGGACCTGCTGCTGCTGCTGCTGCTGCTGCTGCTGCTGCTGCTGTTGTTGTTGTTGAACTTGCTGCTGCTCAAAGACACAACAGGTGGTATTAGAGATAATGTCTCATAGCTTATTTTCTTAAACTGTACTGCTTGTCCTGGACCCTGACAACATTGTAGACCTCTTCATACTGCGAGAGCTTCAGTAAAACCAGGTCCCCTGCTGAGTGTCCTTTGAAGCCTCTGCAAGCCTTGACATAAGATTAAAGTAGATTATATGCTGATTGGCTGAGTCCTTGAAAAAAAGGGATGTATCTCAGCACATGCCCTTTAGTTCTGTTCAATTAGTTTAACTATTGCTACTTTTAAAGACTTCATAAAATTTTTGTTTCAGTATGTTTACATGCACTTAAGTAGCCATGTTATATGTGGCTTTCCCAACTAAACTGATTTCTTGACTGCAATGTAAACAAGAAACCTTGTTTTCATAATTAAGAGGATTAGAAACCTGATATCTCCAAGTAGATTCCTCCCGTAGAATGCAGATTTCTCCATATGAATGTCTAACAGCGTTTCTAATCTGCTATTTACAAGGGTGCATGTGCAGGACAGAGCAGCAGAGTGGGAGAGCTGGATGAAAGAGAGATTGCACAAAGCGATGCCTCTACAAACTGAAATCAAAGTCAGACCAAAGTTGGACTAAAACTGAAACAAACACGAGGAGCTCTGCAGTCTAAATAAGTCACTTTCCACAGTTTGTTTTTCAAATTCAGATAGTTTGCACTGTGAAGGGGAGCTTTGTTGTGTTTGTCTTTCTGTTTCATATGGCTGTGTGGGGAAAAAAATCTTCTGCCACTATTCAGTTAAAACCTGTGACCCATGATGCCAAAGTTCAAGATAGAGGAGGAATCGGGTAACTCATCTACTACAGTAACCACATAATTTAATTAGATATCAATTAATTCCTCAACATGTTACCCAAGAAACAAGAGTTTTTCTGAGTGCATGTAAACACGTTTTTTAAAAAAATTTCTTTAGTAATTTACACTATCAATTTTGTGCTGGAGTTAAGGCCACTTGAAGGAACTTCAATGCATTAATTTAAGTATATAAGTATATAAGTTAAAAAAAGAACACTTTCAGGGATACATGATTACAAAATGAGGTATCCATACCATAAACTGCCTCCTTTTCCTTTAGTTAGTAAAACATCTAAACTCAGCCACTTGATGATTATCAAAAAACATACCCTTAGTGCTTGTTGTCTGAGGTACTGCTGCTGCTGTTGCTGCTGTGCTGCTTGTTGCTGCTGCTGCTGCTGCTGCTGTTCTGCCAGCATCGGATTGGGCCTCAAGCCTGGGTGGACGCCTTGGCCTCCCATGAGACTGTGCATGATGGGATTCTGCTGGACGGGCTGGTGGGCAAACCTGAGGTTTATGGGACAGGAAGAAGAGATGTCACGGCAGATAGTTGTGTAATTAACATAAAATCAAGGACAAAAATTTAAAAAAAAAGGCAAAGAGAATAAAGAACAACAGATTCTTAACTACACTGTACTGACCGCGGTGTGTTCTGCATGTTGTGTGTGTAAGCTGGAGCCTGCTGGTGAGTGTAACCACTGGGCCTCTGCTGCATTTGCCTTAGAGGATCCACCACAGGTGGGTTGGCTCCAGCATGGGTGCCCTGGAAGGTTTGGCTCGCATAGAAGGAAGGACCTATACCTCCACCCTGGGATGGATGCTGTTGCATCCCCATGTGTGATCCATATGTGGTATAGCCCTGAGATATGTTCTGAATGGAAACAATGTTGGAATAAAACCAAGACAATAAATTGCAATGTCAGAATTAATCATTCCGAATCTGAAAATGCCAGCATGTAAACATCCTTAAATTCGTATTTAGGAGCATGTATAAATAAAGGTGTCAGATGACATCTTTTCTATGAATAGAGGTGTTAGTGTACATTTCTTAGCATAAGAAAAGCAACAAAAATAGCAGAGTAGATTTACCTGAGATGGCTGCATTGAAGTGTATGGTTGGTTGGGTGCTTGTCTAATCTGCTGCCCTATCATACTCTGATTCTGAAAATTAAGTAAAAAAAGTCAGTAAACAGGAAGGAATCAATGTTCACTGCTAGGGAATAAAAGAAGATTTAAATACTGACTCAACAACAACTTCATTCATTAAAAACAACCATATGTGCTTTATACTTAAAAAAGTTAATTTAAGCAACAATCGCGTAGACAATTAGCTACCATGAGTCTGCTTCAGTTTATTAGCTACCTATTTTGTCCAAATCTACTTAAATAGATGGTGCTTGATCTGTCAGCGTGGACTGACTCACCAATCTGACCTGTAGCTGCGTACGTATCATCTGACCCTGTGGCATGGTAGGCTGGGGTTTAGAACCCATTGGGTATTGCTTGTCCAGTCCTATCATGCCGGGCATGCTTCCCGATATGCTGGGCATCATGCCTGGGTAGCTGGGTCGAGTGGGCATCATTTTATTCATATGTGGGTTGCGCGGAGGTCTGTATGGAGGTTCTAAACCTGGACCTCCTGTGGAAAAAAAAAAAATTACTCAGTCCCAAGTGGTATTTTTGATAATGTTTTTCCAACTAAAATGCAGTGTACGGACCTGGAGGTAGAGGCTGGTTCTGTGTGTACATGATGGTCTGGTTGTAGGGCAGTCTGCTATAGGGGTGGGTGGGTATCAGCTCAGACGACATATTAGTCCCATAACTCACACCACCTTGTGTACGGTTACCATAATCCTGGCGATGAGAACAAACAAAATGTAGTAATTTATAAAACAAATACATCAGATATACCTCTGAGTAGAATTTTTTGTTGTTAAATTTAGAGATGAAACTGACCTCTGTCTTAGTTGAGGGAGGCTTCTTCTTCTTGCTGGGCTTCTTCTTGTTTGAGTCAGAGGGCACGGCGGGTACAGTCTTCTCTGGTTTAACAGCCTCTATCATTTTCTTCTCTGGTTCCTGGGAGACAGGTGTCAGCGGCTCCTCCTCTTCAGGAGGCAGAGGAAGTGGCTCCAGATAATAGCTACGAGGTTTGGGCTTCAGGTGAGTGTGGTAGAGGAGTAAACGCTGCTGCTCCTCAAACTTGGTGACCTTGCGGTCCACACGCACTGTACCAAACCAGCCCCAGGAGAGAGGGGCTGAGTGTTTGAGACCCTCAAAGACATCCCAGGGGGAAATCTTCTGTTTGGTCGATACTTGAAGGCCCTGAGGGAAGGCACAACAGTTTTATTTAACTCAAAGGTAATCATGTGTGGGTAACTCTGAACTTTTGTTACTAAAAACAGAAGTGTACACTTGACCCAGAGAAAGAGCTACTGTGGTTTTCTTAAGCTGCTTTCACACATGCACTGGCATCCTGACTTTCTCCAGACGTGAAATCAAACCGACTACTACCTTAATGTGAGAACGCATTTCAAAGGAATCTGTCTGGTTTGGTGCTGCATGTGTGAGAATGCAACTAGTCCAGAGTGCATATGTGAGAACAGCTCTAGATGAAACCAACTGTGACTCGGAGTTGCATGTTATGCAGGTTACATTGCTTGTAACTTGTAACTGTAGGTAGTCATCAGTAAATTGAGCATGTGATAAAGCTCTTACCTCCTTCTCAAAGCCAGCGATCTTGTTACCCTTAGTGTCTATTAATGAGCCCTGAGGCTCACAGGTAATGACATCACGGGTTTGCTTGGGCAGTGGCAGAAGCTGACGAACTTTTTCCAAACTTTCAGACTGACGATCTCCAAGCTCTTTCTGTGGAAAAAAAATGGGTACATTACAGAGAGAAGCTATTATGAAAATATAAATATATAACATAAAATTTATTTCAAAAGTGGCAGAGCCTGTGGTAACTCTTGTTGTCTATTATATATTAGGGTCACTGTTTTGACAAGATCCTCTGTTTTAATTTTAATGATTGTTCTATGACATTTTCATCCAGTGTTTTCCTATCTGCACTGCTTGTTTTGGACTTATAGTAAAATAGTGATAAACACTAAACAGTCCAGAGCTGGAAAGAAAAACTGGCACCATTGCATGAATACAGGAAGAATACAACATCTTAAAACAAGGAGCACATCTTTACCTTGGTTATGGTTGGTTGAGAATAGTGTGCTTTTCTTACCCTGAGCTTCTTGACCAGGTTCATATAGGCCCTCTTATTCTCCTCCATGCTGCCCTGAGAGATACTGGACATATCAGCAGCTAGTGTGCCGTTAATCAGCACACTCAACATGTCCAACACTGTTGTGAAGAGCTCACTGTTGGAGAGAAACAAACAAGAGTAAGGCAGATCAAGTGACAGATAATTGTACTGGTAACAGAGTGAGAAATAATTCAAGTGTCCAATTAAGGAATAATGTGTGTACTGCCCTCCTAGGAGGAGTTTTCCATTTAGCCAACACTCACTTATTGGACTGCATGTCCACTGTGCCACTGCTGATAATGTCTAGGAGTAGTACTGCCCACTCAGTGGTCTGCTGGGTGCTGCGCTGCACTGTGTCAAACATGCCACCCACCTTGTTAGGGGAAAAGAAAAAAAAAACAACACTGTTAGTTTTACTGTTTAGTTTCTTTATATTTTATTTTTTGCTAACAATTAGTTTGCATAAAATCATAATAATAATAATTGATACTTTATTGATTCCCTTGGGGAAATTGTTGTTTGGACAGCTGCATGTATTGTTTTTTTATGTACTTTTTAAACACCCTCTCAGGCCTTCTTATGCCAACTAAATTCTTTTTAAAACATACCACTCTGGCAGTGCAGTTAGACTGAGATAAAAAAATAGAGCTAAACGTCAAGATGTGGCAGCACAAAACTAATTATAGATGGATGAGTTCTTACGAGATTCAGACGCAGTTTCAGAGCCTCATGCATCATCTGCTTTGCCTTGCAGTCATCCTGATACTGGTCTTCTCTCCAGTTGGTAACAATCTGCTGCACTTGGCTATAGAGCGAAGTGAGGAGGCCTTCCCTCTGTTCATCCTGTCCCTTCAGGCAGGTCAGCACCAAAGACAGGAACGGCTGCTGGCTCAGCAGTGACATACTGAAGAGAAAGGTAATTTAACAGAAAAGAAGCGTGCTCAGGTGAGTGGCTAGTTTTCTTTATGTATCTTCCCATGCCTGTGACACATAATGAAACTGTTCATCTGCCATACAGTTTGATGGATGCCAGTTAAGCATTTTACCTTATAGAAACACCTAAATAAATTAAACCCAATGTTTTCAAGTATTTAATAAGTATAGATTTGCCACTTACCTCTTCTGTTTCTGCCTGTCTCTCTCTTTACGCGATGACGAGCCTACATGCTGTCCTTTCTCCAGCTCTTCACCAGCTGCCTTCAGAACATGGCCCTGAACTGTGGTGGGCAGCTTGGCTATCAACGGTGCCACCAGCCAAACTCCTGACCGCTCTGATGAGCTGCAAGTCACAGTGACAACAGAAATTCAGTCAAAAGTTTATGTTTGGTGAGTTGATAATGGGGTATTTATTACACACACACACAAAAAAGCAACACACACCTTAAAATAGGTTTCATCTTGCTTGTGATGCTGTTGTTGTTGGATGCTGAGCCACCTTGAACTGCTGCTCCATTCCCCGAGGGGTTACTGGAGTTCATCTCAGCTGATTTCTGAAACACCTCAATGGTGGCTTTGGCTATGTTCTCCAAGAGTGAGTAGAGTTCCTGTTAAAAATAAATCAGGAATATGCAGATTAATTTAACAAGAACTACAGATTCATATTTTATTCTTCATAGGTTAAATGCACTGTCTATGGTAATTTACATTGTTTGTGCTCTGTTTGATCATCAGCTGCAGCTCCAGGGACGACTGTCTCATAGTCCATTGGTCCATGTTCTATTAAAAGAAAACATCACTGTTAGCCATATGAGCTTTCCTTTTTTTGTTGTTAAAACATTGTCAATACAGCCAGAAGAGGGCAGTAATAACTTACAGTTCAGGTTTAAAAAAAAAAAAGCAACTCGCTTTGAAAGATTATAATTACAAGATGGTCGAGCTTTGCCAGGTAAAACCTCTTTAATGTGCTTTGGGTTTACTCATATAAACATTATTGCACAAATAAGACAAAAGTTTATTTTATTTTTCTGTGTATTCTGCACCTGTAGGATGCGTTTGATGCGCTGCCTCTGAGGGTTGTCACCATCATCACTGTCCAACTGTCGGTGAGGATAGCAAATAAGCTGCAGTAGCCGTTGGGCCTGAATGTTCACCAGCACAGGGTCCTGAAGGGCACTGCTGTCCTCAGACAGAGACTTCAGGCAGCGCTCTCCAACCCACTCCTGAAAGGAAGAAAACATGGTAGAACAGAAATGTGAAAGTGGTCAGTAAATTTTATTTCAGCATGCTGATTTAGATATTTAATCAAGTAAACATCAGGCATATAAAACATGTTAAACTTAACCTTGACTAGTAATGCAAACAGGGCAAAGGGTCATTTCTCAAGAATTGAAATGCATTGCATGTCAGTGTAAAAAAAAAAAAAAAAAAAGAGAGGTTGGGTAAAAATAGTCAGTAGTCTCTTAAGGTGTACAGCATGTCCAGCCCTCTGAGCTGCTGCCAGCTCTCTTTCTCTCTCTCTGGCCTGCATATGTAAGTGGCACAAGTGACATCTGCTACAGAAAATGACCTCATTCATGTTTGTATTTATCTTTGGATTACTGTTTTTCATGAAAAGGTACCCATCTTTAGCAGTGTTACTATTATTGACTATTGATTTTTTAAATCAATTATCCATTTAAATGAATAAACTTGCTATTAGAAGACAGCACTAATGTTTGCTGATTAAAAGCCTGTGTGTTTATGTAAATGCTGCTTTAAAAAACAATATTACAATATTAACACCTGTATGTCTTACAAATGGCTCAGATAGAATATAGGCAAGTGATAAACTGTGGTATGCTGTTGCATCATTTTCATATCGTTCATTCCACTTCAACTCCGTTCCTCACCTGTTGGCAGATCGTCTTCAGGACATACTTTGCATAAACATCCAAGCTGGCTGTTTCTATAGAGACATTTTGACCCTCGGATATGTCATCGAGGCCAGCGGGGTGTGACAGTCCTGAGCCTCTTAGCTCAGCATCACCTGAAACATGAGGAGACCAGCAAAGTCTGTCATTTCAGAAACCACATTTTAAGATGTCAAGTTATGGTCTGAAACTTTAGGAATACAGCTGCACAGAAAAGATTCTTACCCAGCATAAAGACTGCTTTGAGAACAGCAAAAACTGCTCCAACAACTATGCTGTTCTGAGAAGCAGCCAGAAGGTGGCGATCACAGGACGATCGAATACCAACTGAGGATTTATCTGCAAAGTCATAATAATAAATATAAATAATTTTACAGTGGGTAAAAACACACACGCACACATACATATATATATATAAATAAATGTTTTTCTGTGTTTACTACCTGACTTTACACCGTCTTGGGGGACAGGGTTGCGTTGTGGGGTCTTGAAAAGATGCAACAAAATCCTGCAGGTCAGCCTGGCTCCTGGCTCAGAGTCTTGCTCACTACAGGCTGAATATAAGTTTGGACATTAATACATTGACTAGAGTTTCTACACATCTATGCCTACAGAAATTACCACATGAAATTCACACATCTAAATTTAAACGTTGTCCTACATAGACTTCTCATTACACAGGATGTAGACGAATTCTCATAGAGTGAGTGAGAACAACGCATTTACCACAAGCACGAGTAGCTTGCATTTGGCATGTGTAGTAGAGTAAAATGACCCAAACTAAACAGTGTGACTGAATGGGGCTCTGTGTCCGAGCTCTGGAAAAAAAAGATTAACAATGGGGGGAGAAAGGCACTTCTCTGCCCAGTGCAAAAGAGCACCAAGGCTTCACTGACTCTGCTCTCTGATAGAAGTAATGCATTAAAGAAAGCTTGGTATTTCTATGATCCAATGCACTGCTCATTCAATTATATAATGCCTAATGGCTGTCAGATTATATATAGATTCTTAAAGAAGTGAAGATGTTGTGAAGAACCCCAGTAAAGCTTTATTAGAGAAAGGAGCAACTGAAATGAGGGATTAAGTGAACAAAAGGACCTAGTTTAAAGTATGGTTTCGATGTACCCAGGTTTCACTTATGCAGAGAGGGTACTGAGAACAAAAATGCAGGCCAACTAATGAAATGAAAATATATTTTAAATCAATTAAAGTACAGTGCTGCAAAAAAGTATTTGCTCCCTTTTGTCACACCTGAATGATTCAGACCATCAACAAATTTTAGCCTGCCCTCTTAACCACATTTTTTGGAAAGCTGAGTTCAATTTCACTTGCCACACACAGGCTTGAGTAAATAAATACCATAATGAATGGTATAATGTACATAAATGGTTGCATTTAAAGGATATGATTATTTGCACACATTTGGCATAATGTTAAGATGAAATAGTGCTTACCTGCGTTGAGAAGGGAGGGAATGGCCACACACCGAACAAGGTCTTCTAGGAGCAGACACTGTCTAGCAATAAGAATGGCTACAAAGGTTGCCAGGGAATCGTGGAAGGACAAATCACTAACCTGGAGAACACAAGTGCAGAGATAAACTATTAAATCATTTTCTGTGTGAATGCGGAATTAGACATTACAGTTAAACTGAAAGGTAAAACACATATGTAGCTACTACTATTGAAAAGAAAGCTGGCATGACAAGATCAAAACCATGGTGTCCAGAAACAAATAAAATTTGTTAATTTAACAAAACAAGTGCTAGATAAGAAGTTGTTAAGCCACAACTTACATCTACGTTACACAGCAAATCATTGAAGCCACAGTTGCCATTGTTAGAGGAGCAGCAGAGAGCCTTAAGGATGCCAAGCCACTCGGCACTCAGTGAACGACAATAGGCTGTCAACTCTGCACACAGGATCCCAATATCGTTCACCCTGAAAACACATGTGATGTGAAACTACAGTCCAAAAAAGTACAGAGTACACAGTAACACAGCTGAGCCTTTGGATATAGTCTTAAGAGTACCGCACCTCTCAGGATCCCGGTGGTCTACACACACATCCATGAGCACATTACAGACGAAGCTGTAGCGATTGGCAGGGCTGTCGTTGAGAATCTTGCCCACCATGGAGTGATTGAAGTTGTGGGCTGAGGGGTTGGCAATGGCCTCCATCATGAACCCAGGATCCCAAAGCATGTTGGAGTCTGATGGGTCAATGTTGCAGTAGATGGAGTTTTTCACTTTGGAGCAGAATTCACTGAAAAGGAAACAAGGAGAAAGAACAGAATAAATATGTGTGTTGTTGCCAACTATAAATTCTAATGAAGCAAGGGCAATTACAGCATTTGGTAATAGTTGATTAACTGTATGCAACTGCTGGATGTTACTGATTGATAGAAACCGTAAGGGATTCTGGGATTGCAAATAAAACCAGATAAATATGTGTGCACCCTTAGTGAATGTAAATGTTAGGATTCTGTTTTAGGATTCTGCAGCAGAGCTAAATGTGAATTTATGATAAAGATTTTAATTCCACCTGAAGATCTCGCCAAACTTGTTCTTGAGGTGACTGCAGGAAGTGTAGAGATCATACAGGTAGGCCAAAATGCAGCGCTCAGCAGAAGAGCAGTCAGCTGGGTTCACGCCCGATTTCACTACAATCCGCAACCTGTGAATACATTCACACCAATATTTAGACAAATTATTCAAAAACTGGGAAAGGCTAATAACAAAATATACAAAACAAAATATATTTACTTATTTCTTGACTTATTTTTAACTCTCTTGACTGAAAGTTAGAGAAGACGACTGATATCATTCTCTTATATGAAATATAGTTGGTATGAGGTTAAATCCATTGGGTGTGTAACTCAGTACAAAGACAGGAAACAGCTCGCTTTGCTCTGTCCAAAGGTACAATACACATACCAGAGCCTCTTATGCTTATCAAGGAATGTTGTTTACCTTTATGTGTAATACTTATAAAACAACAGTTTACACACACATTTTTACATGTGCTTACTTCCTAATAATTTGCTTCCCCGCACCATTAACGCACTAAAATGCAAATGAAATGTACTGTGATGTAACACAAGCTTTAGGAGGTGTGTGTAAAAGAAAATGGATGCCTTTAATTATATTTATTTTAATTAAAATGTTTTATAAGCTTTCTCTAATAATCAAGGCATTTAACTAATAATTACTTTATACATGTGCGATCAGCTGGAATTCCTTAAGTAACAACTGCACAAACAACCTGAGAAGAGGCATCAACAACTTAATGCTTGGTCAGCATTCCCATAACAATAAAAACTCTCATTTAAAATAGCATTAAGATTTGTTTACTTGCTGTTGCATCCACAAATATCCTTTTTACTACTTTAATTACAAGTTTAACTGATGTCTTAACCTTGCAAACATTGCTTCAAGGATATCCAATCTCTGTTTTGGTTGATTTAACAGTAAAGACTAAATAAAAAAGTTTTTATAAAAAGGCTTTAAGATTGTTGTTTGACATACCCATCAAAAACTTGCGCTGTCTGCTCAGGATTGAGAATGAGGCAGGAGTGGTACCTCCTCAGGACAGCTACTATGCAGAGACATAAGCTGGTGGTGTAGCTCCCGACCAGGCTGGACGACTTCAGCAGCAGCTCAGCTTCCACCAGGCTTAACTCATTCAGAAGCTACAAAACATACCAATGAATTGTTCAAGACAATGACGAATAAAAAAAGATAATAATCTGGATTTATACGGCATTAATGTTTAAGTTGCTCATACCTGAATAGCAAAGTCTATGAGGCCACTAATGTTGAGGGAGTACTCCATGAGGTCAAAGATAAACTGAATGTGCTGGACGAGAGGCAGGTGATATGACATCCCTAAGGCAAAGCTGGTGATCTGTTCCAGCACATTTCTGGACACCTGCACATGAACAAAAGATATCAGCCATCATTCACAATGACAAAAAAACAATAACAATATTTCCAGCTTGGCTCCGAGTCTGAGCTGCAATACAATATACAGCCATTCAGTAGCACTCCAACAAAGGCTGTCTACATTTAAAATCAGAAACATTCAAACTATGCCAAAAAACAACACACTGCAATTGATTGTTGTTGTTTGAGAGAGTCTGAGGCCACTGAGGCAAACTGCATGAATGAAGGCAAAAATAACCAAAAGGTAAAGTTGACCTCTGAAATTTTGCCTTGCTGTCATACATAAATATCTCTGTGTTATTACTCAAGAAACCAAGATAAAACTGATTAAACATGTTTTCTATTTAATGTTGTGTGCGAAATACAAATACAAATTATATTATAGGTTTAGTCACCAATAAATCGATAAATTAAAAGACTTTGTTTAGTGTTTAGAGTATGATAAATAGGCCATATCTATCATTCACATATACAGCTACAGAAAAGGAGCTATTTAGTGCTGTCTAGCATCGACTAGGAGCAGCAGGAAACGGCCTGCCTCGCTCTTGACGAATAGAAATGTGCCTTAGCAAACAGATGAGAGTGGTATCGATCGTCTCATGCTTATCTGCTCCCTCACTGAGCGTTAAGCATGATTCCAAAAGGTCATTTCGTTATACAAAGACAGAAACAAACACAACCCTAATGCTATTGCAATGTTGTTTGTCCATATGAAACTATTGTGTGACAAAACAAGCCAAATCTCTAAACATTATCAAACAGCTTTTGACCTCCTTTGACCTTTAAATCTGTATTAATTCCTACACACATGAAACTAGGATTATTATCTACATGTCTTTTATATTATTTAATCTATGGGTTACTCTTGACTTTACAATATTCCCCATCACAACCTTAACTATGCTATCTAAAATACTATCTAAAATTGAAATTATGTTCTGCTGGGTTTTACCAGTTACAGCAACCCAAGTGAATTATCATACACATTTTACTCAGACATCTCACAGGGGAAATCAAATTACATTCAAAGTACATTTTCATTCAATTTGACCTTGGTAGGTCTTTTATTTTCAGCTGTTTAAGTATTTGCATTAATAAACGGGCTAGTCCCTGAACAATTATGAGATTCCTGCATACTCTGAAACATGTCACATAGGAGGACATGAAAGAATTAGGTTGTCTGGCCCAACCTGGGAGGTGACCTGGTGCTGGTCAAAGTGGGAGAGGTGCTGGAATTTGGAGAAGATATCTTCTGCAGTGGGAAAGGCCTCCGGCTTACTCCTCTTCCTCTTTTGTCCTTCCTCCCCTCCTGTGTGTGAAGAAACAGGGGAAGAAAAGAAACAACAACATACAATTTGTCAGTGGTATTATTTCAAGCGTTCCAAACAGGCCACGAAATCAAGCTAAGTCAAGGATTTGTTATCTTATTTGCAGCTTCAATGCAAAAGCCACCAATATAAAATGTGTATAATATGTTTAATGTATAAAAGTGTACATTTGCATAAAACATAAAGAAAGAGAAATCTGTACTTTTAATTTAGGAGAAATAACTGAGCTAAAGGTCATCATGACCTAATAGGACTGTGCTAAGGTCACACAAAACACTCTAATCAATGCAATTATAACTCTAACACCTTAAATCCCCTAAAAATGTCACATGTATCTGAGATCAAGTGGTTGTGAACGGATGAGCGCTATTAGCATAGAAATTGGGTAGAAAAGAAGATTGAGTGATGCAACCCCCTAGGGTTGAAAAACGAACGGAAAACTTGTTCTTTTAAGACGGGCAAGAGGAAGAAATGGGAACAGAAAGTATTCAAAACAGTGTAGAAACTGAAAGAGAAGCAGGCATACATCTGGATGTGAAGAATGTTTTACCATCCATGCATGATAAATGTTCTGCTTTCCACAATGTCATCTGGCAAATATTTCATATAATGTACAGTACAAGAATCATTCTACAGGAAGATGAAGCAACAAATTCAGTTACGGGGATGCAGATACATTTTTTAAAGCAATTTCGCCAAATCCATTTTAATCTTTAAACATGAAAAGTAAGTTAAATAAAATGCAACCTTAAATGCCAGAAACATTACATGAGCATTAAGCCATCAATCAAAAGATGATAAAATTGAGGAACATAGTTACCTGTTTCTGCTGTGCTTTTGCGGTTGAGCACCTTCAAGATGTCTTTGGTAATTTTCTTGATGGTGTGTCGCGCCTCATCTCTCAGTTTGCCCACACCGTACAGGACCACTAACCGCTGGCTGCACTCGTGGCTGGCACTCTCCTCCTGAAGATAACGACAAAACCACAAAAACGATCCTTATAAACTGTTTGCACTTTATAACAGAAAAAGCAACAATATGACCTAAGTCACATGAAAACATATTGAGGCATATATTTTTTCTTAATATATGTAAAGGTTAGATTTGATCATAAAAAAATTGAACAGTAATAGCTAAAGTTCATCCATCATTACAAAACACATCACTATTGAAAAAATTAAGTAAATGTTTGACACAGGTTTACATTAATAGTAATTGGTTTAACCCCTTTTTTATACAGGAATGCTATGGATTATTATGCACATTTCTATTTTTGCTATTTGTTTATGTAATGCTGCAGTGTGATAATAAAAACTGTCAACACTTTTCACTCACAAACATGACCCATTGCTGCTGTTAAATAGTTAATTTCACAGTGTTAATCTATGGCTATTAGAAAGGTGCAGTCAGAAGATTTCTGAAGCCATTGGTCATCCAATAACTTCTGGGTAATCATACTATTCTTCATTACATCCAGTCAGGACTAAAGTGGCACTAAACCACCAGTCAAAACTTTGAAAAAACAAAAGATATACATGGGTGGAATCTGGAAACATGAACTCATGCACAACTACCTAGAAGTGTGATGTGATGGGATTTATTTCTAAATGCCAAATTGTAATTCTTACCTGAGGAATCGGGAAGTGAGTGGCATACTGAATGTGGCGGGGTTGCTCATACAGTTGAGGGAAGGCAGGGTCCATGCCCTTGTCTTTACAGCCGGCTTTGCTGTCCTGCTCTGGAGCAGGCTTCTCAGGTGAGGGGGTGCCCTTGGACTCACAGTGCATTGGGGGAGAGAACATCTGCAAAAATCAAATCAAATCATGCAAAGACACATGAGAGATACCAGAATGAAGGTCAAATTGCTATATGCTAAAGAGGTGATTAAATGTACAAAACCATACCAATTCCAAATACTTATTATGGTTGAAAATAAATGAGTACTGTGATTACCTCGTCAAAATTAGCACTGGAGTTGTGATCGATTTCCATTGATTCAGACAAACCAGTGTCCTGTTGAACAAACAATAACCTCATGTTACCCCTTTTTGCCACTGTTACTTCGTAACGCAGCACAAATGACTCATCATACTCAGCCAGTAACAGAAAACATGCCTCCATCTTGACACTGCTACCCGCATCCTGCTCCTTGCGCTCTGATTCATCAGAGGGTTCATCGCTGGGGGAACGCGGGCGAGGCAGGTGAGCGTCAGAAGCCAGGTCACCACGTGAAATTAGTGTGCAGATGTAGATATTATGGGAAAAGACATCATGACGGATAAGCTCACAGAAGAGTAGGACCAGATTGGAGAACTCTACTCTTTCACTTTCATTCCCAGGCTCCGCTGCAGAGAGGCAAAGAGGATTTGAATAATTTAATTGCAAGTTTCCCTTTCCAAATCATTTATAATAAATATGCAATGCCCCTTTTAGGAAAATAAGGGAAAGACAAAAGTCTAGAAAGTTCCCTTATTGTTAGACTGAGATAAAGTTTGACACAGAATCTAAGGGATTTAAAAAATAAAAAGAAAGACTTACTCAGTGTGGGGGCCTGAGTATCGAGGAACTGCAGCAGTACATCCTGAAAAACTGGTACAGTAGCAGCTGAGAGCGAGCCAGATGATACAGAGCCCTTCTCATCCACCACCTCTGACTCACCACACCTCTGCAAAGAAAGAGGCAGCAAACACACACACACAAAACACTTAGCAAACAGTCTTTGAGTGGTAACTGTAGAAAACCTACAGTATTTATAAACTGTCCTTATTTGACCAGTTCATGTGGGACTACAGATGCCACAAAACATAATTACACAGTGGGAATATTTTAAATACTTATACTGCTTTGTTAATCAGGTGATATGCAATTATGTTGATTACTTCCAAAACAACGGGAAAACATAGATTGGATCTTGGATTGGAAGGCAAGCAAAGGATATAAACATGTAGCAGAAGTCAGCTGGCGGTTTGTGTGTATCTTACCTCTGCTTCTATTTCAGCCTGTCTCTTTTCCAGTAGTTTGGCCACCACCATGGCCCTGTGCCTGCCAGAACGTTTACAGCACACTGCCCATTCACAAAGCAAGGTCACCACTGCATCATCATCTGGTGACATCTGCACAGAAACATGCATAAGTTGACAATGCAGCAAAACAAGCAAGATATTTCTAATCTGCAAACATGCCATTGTAATATCCAATATAGAAAAAAATAAAACCTTACCTCGTGGCCATCTTTGCTCTGGCCTGAGCCAAATATTCGGTTGTACAATGAATCCAGTGAATTATTAAAGTCAGACTTCTCAAAGCTGTGGTTGTCTAACACCTCTAGGGTGTGGAGCACTCTCCCAATGGTAAAGCCTGGCAACAAATTACAGAAATCATCTCAAAGTTGCACAAACCTGTACTCCTGAGCAGTGAACGGGTGTCTGCAGTTTTCTTACCTGCTGTTGTCTCTTGGCACTTATCAAATGACCACCTGAACTCCACTGCCTGACCTCGCTCCTTAATTTGCTCTTCGATTTCTCTAAGCTTTGCACGGACCTGTGGTGAAAGGAGGGTTCAGATAACACTGTCCTTTGTTTTCTCTCAGTTTCTTGTTTTTTGTTATTTACCTTCTCTATGTCCAGAACACGATTGTCATGCTATCTATTCTTCAGTCTGTATTATTTTTCTTGCGTTTCATTACTTGTATATATAGTCGTAAAAGCTAAACAAAATACAACTTAAATTGCAGACAAAAAAATAAAATACTGATGGAGGCACCTGCTGTATAAAGGCATTATTGCCTCCAGGCATTGGCAAGCTGGAAGGGGCGATGGGAAGAAGGTCCAATGGGGAACCAGTCTTGTTCCTGCTGTCTGTTAGAGAGTAATGCCACACCAGAGCACTGGGGCAACACAACACTATGCTCTGATGAGACAATGATAAGACAAAAATAATAAAAGAAAGTTAAAATGGTACAAGAAGGGCTTTAAGTCTTTTAAATCAAATTTAAAAAAATGTCTCTCACGTTCCATTCATCAATCAAAAAAAAGAAAAAAGAAAAAACACAGTACCTGTAACATGCAGCTAAGACCGAACACTAGAGGCCTATGCTGAGGGCAGATGTAAAAATCAGTGAAGGGTGTTTGAGGCTGGTTCCCTCCTGCCGGCTGTGAAGTTGGCGTGGGGGGCAGGGCATTACTTTGTTGTGTCAAGATACCGTGGGCTGGATGCCCTCCTGTGCTGGAACCCAGGCTCCCGTCGCTTAGCATCAGGTTGAGGCGGCGTGTGCAGAAGTAAGCCAGTCTTCGTGACAAGTAAGCCGACTGTACAAATTCACCTGAGTACTGCAGGACGAAGGACAGATGCACAGTGTTACCCACAGCACTTTGTATCCATTGACAACATTGGGTTTGAAAACAGAAACCAAATGAGAAACAGTGAGCCTCAGAGGCCACTGTTAGCAAAGGCCAGAACTGGTTTATGACAATCTGTTGACAGCTGTGTAAACCTGTCATAACACTAAGTGGTACAACTCAATGACCAGGACTGCACGTTTCCCAAATGTAAGCCACAAGTGCATGACTGATCATGTGAGACCAATGCAGATGAAATGTTAAAGTTCGGAAAGAAGAAAATACCTGTAATAAAAGGGGGAGAAGAAGTCTGAGAAGCTCATCTTCACCAGGTCGGACCTTCTCAAAACACTCCAACACCCATGTCAGGAACTCATGTCTGTCAAGCATCCCATCCTGAGCACAAGAGCCAGACACAAATGTATCTTAACACCAAGAAGATGAACACAATAACTACAGCTTTATGAGATCAGAAGGAGTCATACCAGAAAAAACTATTAATTCTCAGTTCCTTTTCTGTAGAACCATTACACATCTGTGTTACTGGGAAAACTGTGGTGATCACAGTAATATACTAAAAATGTTTAAACCCAACAATGTTCAGACTGAACTGACCTGAAACATGAACATGGCCAGCTTCTCATTGTACTCCCACTGCTTCATGGCCGTCTCCACTTCTGCAGGAGTGGCTGGTGGGGGTGAGCTACAGCCTTGATTGGGAAACTGTCTGTAAAACTCTGCCACTTTCTGAAGCTGCTCCCACAGGTACTTAGTAATAATCTGGGTCCATTCTACACACACACACAAAAATAATGCATTTTAAAGCCACAGAAAATAAATATATATTTAAGAGTTTCCTAAAAATATTAAATACCATCAATCGCCTTACCTATACAAGGATCAATCACATGCCTCTTCTTGACTTTAGTTTCTGTGATAGCTGCATGATACGCACAGGTCATCTTGATCATCCATGCTGAACGCATGACAGGGACTGAGTACTTAGCCAAGTATCCAAAGACCTCCTCCTTTTTGCTAAAAATTGGAACCTGTTACAAATACATTTTATATAAATTAGTGAAGCACTAAGAATATTTCTCTCAACACAGCACAAGAGAAAAAAAAAAAAAAGAACTCTGCTAGGAAAAAAGGGTAATTTATTGACTGATTAGTATGACAAGCGCAAAACTGTTCACTTTACCTCCACTCAGGTGTCACTCATTTAACAAAAATTAAACTATGCCAAAACTATCCAGCGCAAAGAAAACTAAAACATGTGCACATGCATTACTAAATTGAGAGCACAAATTGAGTCATCTGTGCAAACTGCTGATTGAATTTGGTCTCTTGATTTATTGCCTTTCGTTTTTGTTGTCAGGCAGCTGCTTTCAAGCTCAGAACGGGCACTTAAAAGGATGCCGCACAGCTGTAGTATCTTCACCACTTTGTGATTAGGCTGCTAATAATCCTGTCAGAGCAAGAGGATGGTTAGCATGTAATGGTAAATGACATTTTGTAACTTAGCTCTATGTTTCCAGCAATTACATGCTGCCTATGTGATTCAGGCATCATGCAGAGCATGATAAATAATAATTTCATATTGTATGAATGTATAATGCCATCTGTACTAATTCATATTCATGAATATTCGTATTCATTTATCCAAAGTGAGCCAATAAATTTCAGGTATGTCTGTGCACAGGGCTATTCCAGACATTTGTGTGTAACAACAGCATGAAAGCCTAATAGAGTTCACATCGGAAGTCTGAGAATGTGCACAAAACTTTCTGTCGGCCTTCTGTTTGCCCGCAAACTTTAAGTTACAAGCTTATTACCATGTGATTTGGTGACTGTATGCACACATTTGTCTGAATAAAATGTTGCAAACAAGACTATTACAATTTAATTCACAACAGTCAGGTGTCATATTTTAGTGAGCATTTTATTAAAATGCATTTTCACCATTTCATTAGATTACCCATGCTGTAAATGCATTATTGAGATATTTAGGTGAGTGTCTTTCAGGGAAGGGGACAGTCAAAAGAAATTATTAATAAAGCATGAGAAGATCTTGCTCCTAAATGCGTAACGCCCATTCTTAATTAGGAGATTCTAATTTCGTTCTGCTGCAGTGTAATGCCAGAAGGGATTTAAAATTAATAATAAATGATTTGTTCTGTGACACGTGGATGTGGAATAAGCTAAATCAAAGAGGCTGACGTTCTCAGTAATGTTTATGGGTCTATCTCAAGATGAAAGTGTATAAAAACTTGATGTTCAGACGTTGTTGAGCTGAAGAGGCACTTCACCTACTCTGGAGTGGCTTTATTTGAGCTGCCACAAGGAAGAGACAAAGCTTGAAAACAGCTGCCTGACGCCAAAAGCAAAAGGCAGTAAAGCAAGAGCACAAATTAAGTAATCCGTGTGCACGATTTACTTTTTTTTTTCCATATGGCACCTCCTGGGCAAAAACATGGGGAAAAACTCTTAACTTCGCAATATAACCTTACCAAAAAGTACACAGCAATGCTAGCAACCCTGTGATCCTGTAATGCTTATTACAGGCTAGAAACAAACTACTTTTTGTATTAAAAAAACAAAGATACAACTTTATTACTCTTACTTCATTATTACCAGTTCTAGGAGAAAAACAGTAAAGTCTGGTCAGCAGACCTGATAAAGGCAGGCTCTGACCAAACTCAGTGCTTGATCAAGTGCATTTTACTTTTGCTCTTTAACAAAGGAATCCATTTAGAATTTGGGATCTTCTGGTGAAATATATTGAGTGTTAGGCTGAAACCTAAATAATGCATACCAGTGCTTCCTGAATAAAAATTGTGAATATTTGCACAAACAAACAAAAACACAAATGATGACAGCATAAAAGGTCCATATTAGTATTTCCTATTTTAAAATGGTGGAATTCACATGTGCATATAAACACAGTAATTAAGCCAAACCAAGCACAGTGCATGGACTGAGAACAGTGGGGTGCAACAGCACAACATAGGGTAGAGAAGTAGTCGTGCATTTCTCCAGCAATTTTTTACCACTTAAATAAAAATTGAACAAATGTGTTTTTTAGTAGCAAACATCAAGGTCTTACCTTTTTTGCCAGCTGTGTTAGAGGTTTAGTCCCTGCTAAATCTGTGAACCAATTATTGATGGAGCTCTGTGACCTTGCTGTGACAAGCCAGAAATTATCCTTCTGGTTGACTTGTGGTTTACGCTTCCCTGTGTCTGGAAAGGTGTTGTAGCGCAGCTTTTCTGCAATGATGCTGCTGAAGTTCGAACTGATCTGTAAATCATTGAGAGAAATGTATTTGATAGGCAAACCAATAAAACACACTCAACACAACAATGAAACAAGTGTCATTCTGAGTTAAAGTAGCAAACTCGTTACCTTTGAAGGGTTGAAGTTGACATTTTTAGCACTGCCATGTTCATCTCCAGACACAGCGGGTTGATTATTGAATCCTTGCTTCACATTCAGTGCAGTCAACTCATCCTGAAACAAACGGCGCATATTGATAGAGAATCCAAAACATTAATGCAATATAATTTGTCTGCTACCATTACTGATGAGTAATGCATCTCTAGCATTGCTGCTTAGTTTTCAGAAAATGTATAATCACTATCCACTTAAATATACACACACAATCGCACTTTATGCACATTGTGTATGTAAAAGTGGTTATGTGTATGGTCCTTTTAGCTTTGTTTTCTCATTTGTATGATTTGTATGTGCACCAAAGTCATCAAGATAATTCCTTTGTAAGTTAAAACCTAGTTGGCAGTAAACATATTTCTCATCCTGACTGAGCTACAGTATTTACTTTTATCTTAGACCAGCGAAAAGAGGTGCTACATACCATGAAAATGCACATAGCTGCAAAAAAAAACATACATTTTCTTACTATTATTGATATTTGTAGCAACGCTGACAGTATGCTCCAGGGATGAAGCAGTCAAATTCATTAACACGGGTTAATAATAGACCAGGAGAAAAGAGGACTTTTCAGCTAGGCCAAACCAAGCACGAATAGTTGAGCTTAAATAGCAGCTTGTGAGTCCTGAAGGTTAGCTGTGCAGGTTTAGCTAATGTTAACTCGTTGGAACATCAAACAAGCTAACAATCAATTACCAGACGCGCACTATTAAAAAAAACCAAACGCATATTGTTCCCCATATAAAGCTAAGCACTGGTTGGAGTTAATAGCAAACTGGTTAGCATCCGTCAACCCTTGAGCTAGCTCTGGCAGCTCTGCTATTTAACCAGCTAGTTGTTTTCCAACTAAGCTGGCGAGCTAGCTAACAAACTGACAACCAACATTTGGTGCTGTTCATTGTTATTGCTAGGCCCCAGTCGTCTGGAAGGCTTCCTAAACAGGCTAGCTAGTGTTAGCTCGCACAGCTTCTTGGCTGAACAAAATCCTCCTAAAATCCTTAACTGTGGGCTTTCGGGTTACACATCGTAAAATCTGACCTCTTTTTGCTTTGGATCTTGAGGATAGACGTCCGGAGGGCCGAGCCGGGGCCGCTTTAGTGGCCTATGTTCGTAACTTAAGATCCCGAAAGCAGCCATCATCCAGCGGCATCACAGCCAGAGCTTCCCTCCTCCCCAGCAGCCTGAGCCGAGCTACAAAACCGAACACACTTCCGCTTCGGCTTCAGCCACGAACTTCAAAATAAAAGTCCCAAAGAGCAATCCTCCAAATGTAAATCAGTAAATAAAAAAAGGTTGGTAAGTGCAATGGAGCAGGTCACAGTTACAAGTTTTTTTTTATATACCTGCACGGATCCCATGGATATCAGTTCTATAAAAACATATGGCTTGTAGCTGGACTATTGCTGTCTATTGTGTTTTATTTTTGTCTCTTGAATTGATCCTGTTTCTAAAACTCCACAGGTGAAATGGTGGGAACACAATTGACAGTTGTTCTGCGCAAAAAGGTGTTTATTTGAAACTAACATTAGCCTTCAACCAAGTAAATGGGTTCAGCTCCTTGCAGTACAAAAACAGTAACGAATAAAGGAAAGTTTGTATGAACAGGCTCTGACTTATGTCAGTATGTCAGCTTAATGTAACTATTTTGGAAGACTGAAGCTAAAATGTAAAATATTTTATGCACAGAGGGATAACTGGGCAAACCGCCATCACTTACTGTAAAGCATCTCTTGCAGGAATCAATTAAAGGCCAGTTTGAACAGTGACAACCTTTTTATAGGTTCATTTCAGTACCTGATCTAAATTTGTGAACCTGTGTTTTAAATGTGTAAGTACCAAATGGTATGAGTGTTGCATGGTGTGAAATAAAAACAAAGCATGAAGAACAGAATGATTTTTTAAATATTAAAACAAAACAATACCTGTTAGTGTAACTTTGTCTCAGGAGATAGAACATGTTGTCCAATAAACACATGATGATCCCAGTCTGTCCTTGGACACTGCACCCCAGGTTGTGTGTCCCTCATTTGTGATACACTTTGGATAAAAGCATTCGCTAAATGCCAAATGACAAAATGCACTGTATGTTCAAATCAAGATGTGTTTATACAGTACAATCCAAAATCACGAATCACAAGGAGCATTACGTTCTGTATAACAGCCACACCCTCTATCCTAAGACCCCTGATTTCTACTGATGCAGTTGTCTCAGGTTTCTTCCACATTCTTGTGTATAAGTACACTTAATAAATTGTATTTTTCCATGATGGTATTGGTACATGCACGTAAGAAAAAGTGTCTAAATAATTCTAGACAATAACATTAACAAATGCTATATTGCTTAAATACCACAGACAAAAATGTAATGAAATATGTGCTAGAACCACACAAAAATGATATTGATGTTAAGGTAGTTCCTGCTTGTTCTTGACTATACATAGTTTTAGGTTTTCTTATGGAAAAAAGAAAGAAAACTAATGTATTTGCGTTTAAAAAGACACAAAAATCCACAACTGCTTGTGCAACCTAGAAATATTGTTTTTGTTTATATATGTGACTTTGCTGAAGATCTGATCACAGTTCAAGACCAAGTTATGCAGAAAACTGCAAAATGTTCACTTACTTCTTCTTATGTTTGTGGTGTAGAACTATCAAAATGATCCTGCCTCTTTGTAAAGTTTTTTTATGGTTTGCTGCTTACATTTATCTAGTTTAGGAACTCCACTATTTCAGTGTTATGCATATTCCTAATTTAATGTGAAAATACCACATGGTAAATTGTCGTTCCAAGAAAAACTATACATGTTGCACAACTTGGTAATTAATGCAGCTGTTATGCCCTGGAGATGAAGGCAAGAATAAGTGATGGATATTGTTTTGTTATTTCTTTAATGTTAGTTGTTAAAAGAAAAGATCAGAAGTCTTGAAGTGCAATATTAAAAAAAGTCAGAATCTAATTTAGAAAAGTATGTAATTAGAGTTTAATAAGAATGTATTAATAATGACCACTTTCATCATAAATGGACCACAAATGTACTGTGTGTGCACACATCCTTGTGATGAAAGGAGCACAGTGCAATACAGAAGGCAGCTGTGAGCTTAGAAGAAAGGTTAAGTCATGTTGTTGCAGCATGAAAGGTCAAGGAAGTGAACCCTGTACAAAAAATTCAAAGGCTCTGAGTTGTTGACTGATTGAACTAAACTGCAATTACTAATCAGTGGGTGAAGATAGTGGGGCATTAATGTTGCGTGCTGCTTTGTGCACGGGTTTCTGTCTCTGTACAAGTGTACTGACACACACAGAAAGATTTCTGCAAAGGACATACTTTCTGCGTTGTGCAATAAATGATTAAAGATGTTCCCCTTCTAACTCAGTGGTGTCGATATCTACAGCTATTTCCCTGCATTGCTAAAGAATTTATGTTGTTTGCTGACAGCTGACCAGTTTCCACACAGTACACATAAATGGGCTGATAGCTGCAAGTTGTCAGCTATGGAACAGGTGTGTGTGCAGCAGATAAGTGCCTTGCTGAGGGATTGGTTGAGTGCAGTATCGCTGAAACTGGCACTGGTGTGTGTGTTCAACAGTGATTTGCAGGAATAACAGATGTGGAGGGGGAAGCAGGGGTCACAACATTTTTGTGGTGTTGTTGCATCCCTCTTCATCAGATGTTGATCTAAGGAGCTAAAACAAGCAGATTTCTGCTTTGTTTGCTGCACTGATGTGCACGTAATAAGATCCATGCAGCAACCCATATGTGGGAAGTAATAGACTAATAACACTAACACATGTCGCACATGTAAAAAGAGTTAACACCCTCGTGTTCACAAGCCAGAGAGGAGCTCTTACATAGATGTCACATTTATGAGGTGCTGGTGATCTGTTATGACAACTTGATGACACTAATGTTAAACCTTTATCTACTGGAATAGCTACAGATTATAAATGTCAAGTTTTATCAAATACACTTGAGTTCAGCATTAAACTCCTTTAAAAAAGTATTTTACTTGATACAATAGATCTGTTTTAGCCCACACATTTTTTTCCCTGTCAATATCTGGCACCTATTTGTATCCCACAATGCAACAGGACTGCTCATAGTTTGATTGGAGATTGTAATGTAGCCTCTTCAGAGAGAGACAAAGAGCAGTCTAACTCCCTCTCAAGCGACAAAGGGCTTTATGCAAAGTCTTCCACATATTGTGCAGTATTATTACTTCCAAATACCTGTTTACATATGTATGTATGTAACATGTTGGGGTTCCTCTTTAACATGTAGATATCTTAAGCAAGTGCAATCAACATATACACAAAAATCTTTATTGAAAGAATAAGGACTTTCACAATAAAAATCAAATCTTTACCAAAAATATATTGCAACTTTAAAATCTCAAGTGTACAAAGGCAATCAATGCAATAGAATGATATTGCACTTTTCATGATTGTTCAGCACGTACTTGATTATAAGGCAGACATTTACAATCCCAGTTTTGTGAAAACACAACATTTCAAGACACATCCTGATGTTGATCATCCCAGCTTTGTTGCAAGTAGCATACTACTTGGTTTAAAACCTACATTGTAACGGAATAACATACTTTAATACCAGAGTTACCCATCTGGTAAAAAAATTACCAACAGTGTAAAATGTGCAATTTAAACTCCAGCATTTGGATATAGAGGAAATATTAATCTATTTCAAAACACAGTACTTGCATGCAGGCTATTAAAAGCATGCTTAAATCATGGCCCAACTCCATTGTATAGCCTGAATATGTCAACAGCTCTAGGCACATTTTGCATCTGTAATAACTTACTGAAGTTATTGCAATATAAAATTCAACTACACGCTAGAAACACAAAAAAATTGAATATTTTTAGCATTTGTTACCCAGTGTCTCATACAAATGGTTAACAGGTGATTTTGTAAATACAGTGTATTGGAGAGTCAATATTAAATACTACATTCGTGTAATTGATCATATCAATAATGTTATGAAGTATAAATATTGTTTATATGCAGTTGCTGCACAGTGAAGTCTCACCGATTAGCTTTACTCCAGCGGTAAAGGAATTACCACAAGCCTGTAAATATGCCCACATAAAATATAAAGTGCTGTTGTCTGAGTTTTTTCACTTGTAGTTAATTAATTGACCTCCAGGAAAAAACTTGAGTGACCCAGCTGCAAAGAGCAGCAGGCGTCTTTCTTTGCATAGTGAGATTGGATGTTTCCTTCACAAATGTGGTCCCTGCATCTTTGGTGTGGAAATAAACACACATTGTTACATCAAGCAGCCATCGAAAGAACTTCTGTATTTCTTGTGGCAGGTTTGGACTAATTGCGTCTTCTTGTGCAATTCAGGTATTCAACTGAATATGTGTGGTGTCACGGCTGACATCCAAAGTTCAGCTCCTGCATCTTTTATCTGCTTTGCTTTTCTGATGCTTCTATCATGGCTCTGAATCTTGAGTTTTCATCTGCCAGCAAAGCAGCAGGACTGTCAAACTCCAAAATCTATGAGAATGAAAAGGATAAAACAAAATCATCACAAGCATATAAAATCACAGGTTCAGCTTACTTACTCCTAGAAGTTGTGTAGAAAGAAAAAAAAAATCAATCCCTATTTTCTTCCTGTGAATATTGCAAGTTATTTCTCACAAGCAGAAATTTCGATGCCTGGAAAACACTGTCCTCAGACAGTCATGTTATATTTTAGTGAATCTTCTGTAACCAGTGTTAACTGATCACTGAAAAGTTCTTAAAAAAGTTAACACTGTTAACAACAAATTAAAAGCTAAGTTGTATCTATATGTAGCAGAGGAAGTCAGTTCAGATACTGCCTTTTCACTGTCATCACAATGCAATGAGGCCCAAGTGCATGCTTACATGGTCACAGTGGTGAGACATTAGGAGTAAATTTACACCACTCACCACTCTCACACCAATAGATGAATCCTTACACACGGCTAATACTCAATATATTAACAAGGTTAAGGAGTGGTCACTGAAAGTGGTAATTATTCATCTGCATTTAATGTTCACGACTCGCATCAAACGTCAGCTTGAACACAAGATTGCCAAAGCGAGCCAAGAGGACAAATCATACAATTGTGCAGATGTGTTGCATTTTTACACACCTGGCCGCTGTCCAGGACCATGACCCTGCTGCAGCTCATCACTGTGTTAAGACGATGGGCAATGATGAGGGTAGTGCACCTGCCAAACGCACAGCGAATGGTTTCTTGGATGAGACGATCTGTCTCAGTGTCGATAGCTGCTGTTGCCTCATCCAATATCAGAATCTTTAAAAATATATTTTAAAATAAAGGGCAACTGTTAAAACAAGAACACAAAACAAACGGGCAATACAAAGAAACTTAAAGAAATGGTCCAGAAAACTATTAACACAAAAACAGAAAAACCTAATAGGGTTATATACTAAAAGCTGCTTGTTCATACCTAGTTCATGTGATGTCATTATAATACACGCCACCAGGTGGCAGTATGATTCCACAGTGTGTCAAATGGAGAGGTTTGATTTTTTTATTATAAAACTCAAAAAATATCTTATGCTGCTACAATTATCACCCATACCAAACAATGTTCCACATATAAATGTGAAATAGCAGCATAATACAATCAGCACCTTGCTGTTTCTCAGCAGGGCCCTGGCCACACAGAGTAGCTGTCGCTCTCCCACTGAGAAGTTCTCTCCATTCTCCGTCACCTCTGAGTGAAGTGAGTGAGGCAGCTGGCTGACCTGAGGAGGGTCAGACGTGGACAGAGGAATGGACAGGTGTTAGGGGTTGTTCTGGTCAAGTAATGGATAATTTGGCAATAATCTGTGTTCGACACTCTCGTCACTTACCATTTCTTTTATATGCGTCTTCTCAAGAGCTTCCCATATCTCTGAATCTGAGTATTGATCCCACGGGTCTAAATTGGTCCTAGTGAAAATAAATAAATAAATAAACAAAATTCTGAATTACATTACAGCAATTTCATATTAAGACAATACTTTTAGTGGCCAGCTGTCAAAATCTAACCTGAAGTAAACAACTTTATAAATCAGCCAGATGTAAGTTTTTATAAAGCACATGTGATGTCTTGTCTTTAAATTATTTTTTCTTGTCATATGCTTTTTAATTTTTTACTGCTTAGCAACATTTTTATTTCTGTTATGATTTATCTCCGGAGTGGCTATACATTCACTAACATACACAGCCCAGATCACTGCTGTTCTGCAATCACAGCAAATGTATGAAATTTCAACTTCATGCAATGGAGGAATTTAGCATAACAGATACAGACTGACCTTCTGTAAATCAGCATGTTCATTTTTAATGTAAATAGCACATTTTAGTGCTTTAAACAAGGAGGTTATCTGAAGTCACTTCCATGTTTGCAGGAGGGAGCAGACAACTGTGTGTAAAGGTAGCATTACACATTTATTATGTTGCCGCACTAGTAAACACTGAGGATTTTCCACTAGAAAAGTTGTAGCAATTGGTATTTTTTCATCTGTCTGCACTCCTTTAGTAAGAAATGTGAATTTAAAATATTTTATCCAGACCAATGCGCTGTTATTACCTGACAGTGCCGATAAAGAGCACGGGCTCTTGAGGGATGATGGCTAGTTTTCTCCGCAGATCGTCCAGACCAATCTGTGCAACATCGATCCCATCAATTATAACAGATCCTCCTGTCAGCTCCACAAGTCTGAACAGAGCTACACCGAGAGAAGACTTTCCTGTAAGCATTTACAGAAAGATGCTGTGTGAATAAATGTGTGTGCACATTGAAACAAGAATATAAAGACAAGCTGAAAATGCTGCTAGCTGGGGAGTAGAAGGAGTCACTCATACCCGATCCTGTTCGGCCCACAATACCAATGGTCTCATCAGGCATGATTGTGAAGGACAAGTCCTTAAGCACCAGTGGCAGATCATCACGATAACGCATCTGCACATTCTGGAAGGTGATCTTTCCCTGCTGAGGCCAGGAGGTGGCAGGAGCAGCTGCCTCAGGACTGTGTCTAGGTGCCTCACTCTCTAGACACTGAGATATGGAACAGTGATAGTATCTGGTATTAATCTGTAAATCTCTGTGGAGGTGCAAGCCCCCAAACTGAATTGCAGTGATTTTCTCTGAGTGAGCTTTTCTTTGCACTTGAGACAGAAAAGAAATAGCTGAGTTGATATTCGTATCTTTGTGCTTCGATGGCTTTTGCGTGACACAAGCCCTGTCATGTGCCCTGGAGTGTGTAAAGACCAAACACTGGGCTTCTATCTACTTCCTGCTGTGCTTACCACACACACAATCACATGCACCCAGCAAACACACACAGTCTGGACACGCCAACTGCCCTGAATTTAACCGCACCATTAAACTGGGTATACTGGTCTGCGTATGATGGTGTGAATCTACATAGTATCAAAGTGCTTTTACCTTTATATAATGATTGATCCTCTCAACTGATGTAAACCGAGCTTCAGTTTCAGTGAGCAGTCTCACGGTAAACTGAAACAAGCCAGTAAGCTGTGGGTGAAAGAAAATGAGAGGGGAGAGGTTAATGATTAATGCTGATGACTAATGCTGTTTACTATGCAAGCACTTACTATTTATATGCGTCACTCCTATTTGAAAAAATGAGCCGTAAAATATAAAAAAGATTTACAGCCTAATAAACAGATTTGCTGATATGGCTCCTGCACAGTCTAGCCAATCGATTTCAATTCTGTCATAGCTGTCATAACTCTGTCAATTATGACATGCACTGAAGCATTCAAAAATGAATAAAAACAAAAACAAAAACAAATATAAAACAGTTTAACAAATAAGGGAACAAACATCCAAGAAGGCAAGAAGTCCTTTTAGTGTGGTTGAAACTGTGCACATGTTGGTTATTTTGCTACACTGCAGTTTTGTAGTTAAAATATTTACCTACTAAAGCAGTAGCGTAAGTGCATAAACATCATATAGTGAACAAACTTTATCAGTAAAGTTAAAGCTAAAGCTACTGCCCTAAAAGAAGTACATTTAAGTATACTATTAGTATACTTCTTTTAAACTATAAGTGAACAAGTACACTTGAAGTATAGTTTTTATGTACTTGTCAGAGGTAAACTGAAAAGGAGGCCAATTTGGTCACAAGAAGTATTAAAATAGTATACTAGCAAGTATACTTGACATATACTTGCCGTATACTTATGTGTACTTAATAAAATAACCTTTAAATACACAACTTTTTTGTAAGGGTGGTCATACCAGATCAAGTAATGCTAAACAGAAACTTCTTTATGTACTCATCTGAGCACACAGCGAGTTCAGCTTTTTATTTGTAAGGGGAAGAATGTGCTATTTCCTGTGTTAAAAGCTAAATTGTCCTACTTTAGTTGTATTTATCTAGGGGCAGTTCTAGTATGTGTATAATTTAGCTCTAATTTAAAACATTGTACATCCAAACAGTAACCAGTAGGGCTTAGCAACAAAAAAAGATTTAAACACAATGCACCTTAAGGGCACTTTTGTGGCAGCTGTTGGAGACAGAAGAGGCTTTGACATTGTTCTCGTCCTCTCCAGAGCTTCAAACTACATTCTTTTCAACCTCTAGACTTGGGTTGCCAGCATCTCAATGTATACTGTGTTACTACATGTGTTCATTTACATACCTGCACTGCGTATGATATGGCTAGCCCTGCATAAGCTGGAGGTATCTGATTGTGCATGAAGACAATGAGTAGTGCTACAACAGTGATAAGAGAGATGCTGATGAGGTCCAGGCGGACAGCCAGCCAACGCATTGCACAGCTGAAGAGGTAGTTGGAGGCCTGGTTGGTGTCTAATAGTTCCTGATATCTGAAAAACAACAACAATAACAAAAAAAACAACAGATAAACCATAGCAAACGCAAGCAGAACTGTATCCTCCCAAGGTAGCTGAGGGGAAACATTCTGGTATCAGGTTTGGCATATTTACTAACTGTAGAGTAAACTGTGAAAGCACAAGCAGAGATAAGATGAAATTAAAGTTTAATGAGCTCCATCTTTCACAGGCACCACTATACTCACCTTTGGAGGAAGTCGTGACCTCTTCCATATGCGTGGATGGTGGAGAGTCCCTGAAGACTGCTGGTGATGTGAGAGGTGAATGGTGATTGGCTGATGTTCTCAATGCGTTTCAGTTCACGAATCAGAACCCTGCATATGGACAGATAGAGTTGTGGCTATTTATACTTTATATGTTTACCCTTACCAAAAGAATACCATACTATATTCAAGTATACTATATTTATACAACTTTTTTGTAAGAGTATATAAGTAATGCATTTATATATCACAGACTTATCATGTAATTTAATTTGTTTTACACATTATTCTGACTTTTGATGACTGAAACTTATATTATCTTAAAATACCCATTCTTATTGAAAGGAACATATTAAGAAACTCCAGAAATACATTTGACCTAATGCATTAAGGTTTAGTTTAAACCTTAAACATCTGAACATAAAAATCCTAATAAGGCACCCCACCAATGCAGAACTGTAAAATGAAAATGGCAGCATATTGTGTGCAAATAGGCTCCAGCAGGAGAGGACTAGACCTTTCAAAAAATTACATTCAACATGAAAATATCATGAACAGTTTATGAGCCATGTCAAGTACAGTAATTTTATATCCTGTATGAAATGTAAGATATGTCCCACTAATTTCCAAGACTTATGTAGGTTGTAAGAACTTAGAGGGAGCACGTCTTAATACTAAAGCAATCCTGAGGATAGAAGGAACAGAATTTCTTCTTTTTTAATGAAGCACTTTTGTGGCAGACTAGTAATGGTCGCACAGTGGACAGAGAGTGATAAGATCCACGGCATAGCACCGGTTTTCCTGACAGAACTGGTAATTTCACACTGTCTGATGCATGTGAAATATCATGAGCAAAGCCACACACAGGCAGCCATACACTTGGCAGCCAGAGAGACACCACACTCGCTGTCCACAAGGTAGTGTGAGTGAAAGAGGTTTATTGACAAAGGTGGGGTGTCTACTTTTAGACACCAAGGTAGAATGGATGGTGCATGTGAATTACGGGTCTCCCATGAATCATTTTGTTTTCTCATAAAACCTGAGAAGAGAGAGGGAAGGAACAAGCACACCTTGCTTTGAGGCTGTGATCCAGACAAACATGTTTATGCCCTGGGCGGTTTCATTTCAGAATTCAATAAAGGTTGCCTTAGAAGTGGGAAATTTCAATGGGAGATCTAGTTTGATGTAACATCCATACATATCCTGCAACGTTGTGACTTTTAAGATACAATATTTAATTTTTTAAATAACATTGCCATGGGTGATTACTACCTTTAGGTTACAGCTGGGGATCATCCCTTTTTCCAGGTTTACATGAGTTCAATAGTCTATATCCATTTCATATCAGATTTCAACACTTACTCCAGTGTCTTTTAAGATAAATGAAGATATTTGGTAATTAAATTACCGCCTGAAGAAACAAACTGGTACCAGATCTGACATAAAACAAATGAAGATGTCAAGTAATACATACCACACGGACACATTTCAAATCATTCATCAGTCATTTGTCATTATATATTTGCCAATACTTTATATGATGCAATGGTAAAAATAACCTATTTAGTGTATAATCTATTTGTATAACATTCATGTATGTGTTTTTTGTATTTCAGATGCCAGAACAAAAATTATGCTGATAGTCACATTCTTCCTAATTTATCACATAGAGGAAATAACTAGACGGTTATTTCCCAGTACCAGCTAGCTGTTTTTCCCCTCGGTGGATTCACCTTTATTGCACAACAGCTGCCAAACCATAAATGATGACTAAAGCAGAGTCATCTAATTACAAGGAATTCTCCTCCAACATTTACCACAAAACCAAAGCTGTGAAAAATTAAATCAGCGACCAATAACACAGTACACATTCACAGATAAAGACTAACCCTCCTGGACATCTTTCACCCTTAGTTCTCCTCTAATGCATTCTGAAATCAATCGCTAATAAAAGTTTCTGATAAGATTACATTTTCATTACCTAATTCAGAATCGCACTGTATTAAAGCAGGTTAAAATGTTATCTGTACAAGTTGGTCTTATTTAAAGTAATGTAGCCCACTCTCTAATTCTAACATACCCATTAATGTCAAAAGCATTTTTTTTACTAATGCAAAATTTTTACCATCTCTTGCACCAGTAAAAATGTTTGAATTTTAAAGACTTGATTAACCTAGCAGAAACTGTACATTATACTTCCATTTATATTTTAATACAAATTTGGTAATAGAGTATTCAATATAATTCACACTAATAATAAATTTCATATAATAGTACATCATTAATGTAAAAAAAGCTTCCATTGGTGCTGCAAATTCAGAGAGAATTATAACAAAACTCCTGCAGGCATAATTTTGTTTTTTCAGCTGCACATTTACTATTTAGGTCAGTGTGAACACTCTTATCAATCTCGTTTCTGCAGAAACAGGCTGCTATTTTCAAAAATAGCTTTGATAAATTCACTGTAAGCTACCTGCCCAGCACCTAATTATAAGGTAGCTAAAGTTTGCAAGAAGTCTAGGAAATCATAGATCTAACAGCTGAAATCTTTTCTTGGGAATCCTAAAGAGTCCAAAAAGCTTTTGTGGATGTTTTCCAGCCTCACAGAGGCCAAAATAATAATTATATCAGTAATCTTGTTGGCCATTACCAGTGCACAAATTGGCTGCAGAGAGATGTCCAACAATTTGAATCTCAGACTCTTTAGAAAAAGCCATAAACAGAAAAATAACAGTTATAGGAAGTTATAGGAGTCTGACCTGGAGACACGGTTGACAATATAGAGGAAGGCTCCCATGGGCACGATGCAAATCAGGAACCAAGGAAAGACGATGCTCACCATTCCCATGCAGAACAGTACCAGTGTCAGGTTCTGAAGCAGCATTTCAGCTTGCATGGACAGACGAACATCCACTGTGGGGAGGAGTATCATATATCAGACACACTACAGGTAGCTGGGTTATGTTGCAGTGCACTGAACTTTATCTTTGTGTGTGTTTTGTGTCTTTATTTCACAAAAAGTGCAACAGAAGGAGAAGATCTGCAAGTAACAAAAAATAAACTGCAACTGAATCTACAAAAATATTATGCTTAGAAACATAACTATAAAAAACACAGCAACCTACAAATCAACATGTCAAGCAAAGACACCAGTGAAGTGGATAACAGAGAGCCACTCACTTGGGAAAATAGTCAAATGTCAAATCACACTGTGTCTTGGCACTACACCTTGTCAACCAGGGTGACTTCACCAACTCAGAGCTCTCTTGGGGGAATGGTTCACAGCCAAGACAAATCAAGCCTTACCCTCATCCATGTCCCTGGAGAAACGGGTCAGGATACGACCCAGAGGTGTTGTATCAAAAAACTGCATGGGGCTGCGGAGGATCCGACAGAACAGCTTGTCGTGAAGCGCGGAGGCAGCCTTCACCGTGCACTGTCAACACAAACAACAGCCGTGTTTGAACACGAGACACGAAGCATGTAAACAAACAACTTAGAAACATATGGAAACAATCACGGGTTGGAAAAAGCAGTTGGAAGACAGTTGGAAGGAAACCGCCGACTGATGTGCTGAGCCTCAAACACAAAACACACAATGGCTAAATACAGTGACACCCCCATGTTGCCTGCAGAGTTACAAAAACGGCCTGAACATATGCTTAGCATGTGCACAGTGGGTAGTTAGTTTTCCTCTTTCACAAGGCAAGCTGTCAAATCTTCATTTATAATGAGTTTGTAGGAGGCTGACATAAAGGTCATGACCTTATGCGCAAGAGACATTTCACCAATTGGACTGAAATTACATGTGGCAGCAGAGAACAAATTAATTCTATTAATGGAATATTCAACACTCCCAAAGATCTCATCACAGCTAGGGGTAAAAGAAGATTAGCCGCTTTTGAAAAATTAGCAATTTCATGTGGCACACATTAACGTGGGGACCTAACCTCTGCAATGCAGTGTCAGGTTCGGTTAGTGTGAAGAAGAGGACATACACCCGAAGGGGGGACTGACATGCACGCACACATCAGTTCTTTCTCTCTCTCATGCCTCTTTGCATGTATGTTCATTCTCCCACATTTCAAAGGCATACAAGCACAAACACACATACAGACACAGGCAGTTGTTGTGAGACATGGCAGTGGACAGATGAAAGGATTTGGCCCACAACACTGGGACCATAAGAGCATAAATAAATGACAATAAAGACAATGAAAAATAAGTCCTGCTTAAGCTTACAGCACTAAAACTATTTATCACTTTATTCTGTCCCCTTAAATCACTACTGTTGGTGATACAAGTGGATAAAGTATATTTTAGAAAGAGGGTCTCAGAGGAAAATGTTGGAGAGCGGCTTACCTTCACAAAAACCAGTCCTCTCATCGTCTTCAGCAACAAGGCAGCTCCCATAGATGCAACGTAAACAGTAGAATAGTACTGAATGTCAGGGTTGAGTCTCATGCTGTTGCTCGCCATCGTTTCATTCCCCAAGATTAATGATGTGTTCTGAGGGCAGATGGAGCAACAAATTACAAATACTGGGAAAAAAAAAAATAAAGTTTTTCTCCCATGTAGGAATTTTGCCTCTAATGAAACTGTGAAAAGCTGTGGCACACTGTGGCATTACAAAACTACATGAAAATCAGTCAGTTCAATGATGTTTACTATTCCGAGCACATCTCTTAATAGCAGCCTATGCCTGCTTTGCTGCACATCTGTTTCTTCGCTGCTCGTGCTTGTTTTTAATTAAGTTTACCGTGGTGCTGTTACTTTTTTAATCAGATTAATGCTCAGTCTGCTGCCACAACTCACTGAATCACAGTAGTTTTTTTTCTTTTGGAAGCCAAAGAGAGGCATCAATTACTATGAAGCAGGATTGTCTCCAAGCTCACCCCACTGCCCTGCCTGATCCAGTAGCTCAGCCACCAGTTACTGAAGGCTATGCTGCCTGTGGTGGAGAGGAAGAAGAAGATGTTGATGATGAAGATTAGTGGACCTCCTGCTGCTTTGATGTAGGCACCGTACACAGCCCAGGCAACTGAACCAGAGCCCTTCTCTTCAGCTTTCATCAGTTGGTCTAAAAAAGTGAAAGAAGTTACGTGTAGACCTTTCTTAAAAAAAACAAAAAATCATTTTATATGTGGAACATGGCAAGTGACAGGGTCTCTCACCTCCTTTCTTGTTTTCCACCTTTGGTCCGACCTTGGCAATATTAACAGCACTGTCAACCTTGTCTGCACCTGTTCTTTCCTGTTTGTTTTTTAAATTCTCTTTTACCAAATTCTGAAAGAAAAAGGGTAAATCAAGATTGTGAATGTTTAAACAGGCCATAGCTACAAATCACAGCAGCCGTAAAAGAACCCCACGATTCATTTAAAAAGAGATATTCTTGACAGGGTCTTTAACTGCTCACCAGCAAATCATTGCACACATAAATAATGAAAGGCCTTGTATGCATTAACATTTCCCAGCTACCGAGCATGCCTTTTTCTGATTATGAATTATTCAGCTTGTAATGTTCAATGTTATTGTGTAATGGGGCAAAGACGCCTTATTCAAAAGAGCTGACCTCATGCCTCATGTGCCTCTGGCCTTACCTCCTGTTGCATGCTGCTGAATAGGGTGGCGTAGTCACGCTCTTTATTCATTAGCTGTGCATGGGTGCCGTGTTCAGCAACCTGCCCATCTTTCATCAGAATAATGTCATCACACTCTGGGAGATACTAAAAATAAAAAGAGAAAAAACAATAAGAAAATATGTATAATATAATGGCAGTTGGGGTTGCTTTCTGTTCATATTTTCACAGTGCTAAAACTACAACAAAATTACATATTCTGAAGAAAAATGTGGTGTTGTTGAAATTCACAGAACCTTCTACCTGCAGCTGGTGAGTTACAAAAAGCACTGTCCTGCCTTTGGTGGCACCCTTGATAGCTTTATGGAAGACATGAGAACCCACACAAGCATCAACTGCACTCAGAGGATCATCCAAGAGAAGTATGGATCGCTCACTATAGAGGGCACGAGCCATGCTCACTCTCTGACGCTGCCCTCCACTCAGGTTGGCCCCTCTCTCACCAATCTAGCAAAATATTTAAAAATGCTCAATTAAAATTCCCTCTTATTGTGGTTTTGCTAAATTAGTTGCACAACATGAAACTGTAGTTGGCATTATTTCAGAAAACAGAACTAAGAACAAAAACACAACATTCTGTCAAAATAAATAGATAGATACCTCTGTCATGTCTCCATATGGGAGCTCGGCAAGATCTGGGAGAAGGCAGCAGGCTTCCAAGACAGTATTATACCTGATGAGGAAAGACTTGTGTAAACCAAGTAATAAAATGCAATATAAAACCAATATAAGGTAGTTGATCTTACTTTTCTTCATCATACTCTTTTCCAAAGAGGATGTTCTCCTTCAGTGAGTCATTGAGAATCCAGGCTTGCTGGGACACATAAGCAAAGCCACCACTTGCAGCTACATTACCTCCTAACAGGGTCATCTGCAACACAAAAACACAAGGTCGGAAGCAGAAAAACACTTAAAATAAAAAAATTTTGTAGGTCATTGCATGGCATTGTATGTGATTGAAATTTTAAAAAGATTACAGCTGACCTTGTTGTTGTCATTTGTGTCTGTGTACGTCTAAAGAATAAATTTGGCAGAAATGGACAATTAAGTTGTACCTGTCCCAGCAGAGCAGAAAGGAGAGAGCTCTTTCCACTCCCGACACCTCCACAGATTCCAACAAGTGAACCCTAAAAATAGATGACAGTGGCGTTGAAGGAATTAAGCAAAGCTGGCAAATGTTTGTCCAGTTGTTTAAACAAAATGCCCTTAGCCACTTAATGTATGCACTGTTACCCTCTTAATCTTTAGGTCAATGCGATGCAAAGTCTTGTGCAGTGGAGGTCGTATGCTTTGAGTAGAGGAGATGGTGCTTTGTGGACTCTCTTGCTCCATATTCGTAAGGAGACTTTGTGCATTGGGACCTTCCTTGTCTCCTTTGCCGTCCCCTGTTGATATGTGTAGGCTTAGCTTCTCCCTTCGCAGCACACGCTTCATCCCTCCTCGTTTCTTTGGAGTTAGGTCACGCTTTGCAGCTGGAGTTCGTGCTTTTTCCCAAGCCAGTGTGGCATCCTGAAATTCTATTACATTGCTGGGATTTTCCGTTTTGACCAAAAGAATCTCTCTATCGTCCATCATAAAGAGCCTCTGGAGAGACAGACACAAGTGTTTGTGACTAAAATACATTTATAAAAGCCAAGCCATGACATAGCATGTCAAGATACTAGCACTGCTGTTATAAAAAAGGAAGTCCAATAGCAGCAAATACATTATTCAGCCTTGTATGCAAGGTATAGTCTAATCTGTCCTTGAGTAAATTGTTACTTTATGCACAGAGTCTGCATAAAAACAGTATATGTAAAGCCTTTTGGTGAATCCTTGGCAGAAATGTTTGCTTACTTAACCCTGCATGGCTCCATGAAACCATCTCTCACTAGCATGTGATTTTTACCATGTGCATGGAATACAGTATGTCAAAATTGACAGTATGTAACATGGACAGGTGGGTTTTATATTATGCAGGAGCAGTCTCTGGGAAATGGGAGCTTGGTTATCCCACTGACATATTGTAACCATGTTTACTTTGCTATACTGACCCTTAGAAAGTGTATGTACATTTTGACTAGTGAGATGTTATATGCTTTGACAGTGCTGGGATCCATAGCAACAATCTTTGTGCAGGTTTAATGTATTGTTTTTTGACAGTGTATCCTACATCTCTCACCTGAAATCTTTTGACAGCCACAGAACCCTCTGAGAGCGACCTCACAGCCAATGGTGTGACTTTCAGGGCAAAGGTCATGGAGTTGAAAACTGCCACCACAGTGAAAGCCTGAGACAGGGTGTACAAAAACAGACACAATTGTTGTATTGATAGCTTTTCCTGGGCCTTTAAATGTTACTTAAATTATCTTCACTCAAATAAACAACTTTGAGTGTAGAAAGACAAAAATCTGTAAAACCTGCTCTTAACAAAATGTCTCCTATCACATTATCTACTAACAGCCTGTAACTTAAAGTTACAGTGGTCTAATAGCCTGTAACTTAAAATTACAGGCTAAAAAAATCCAGTAAAACTTTGGTATATAAATATATTAAGTAACTAAGAAGACACTAAGCCAATATCAAGATTGTCTCCAGTGGAGATGCGTGAATCTCAAATGGAGACAGAGGTAAACTACTGACAGAGGTCCTAAAATACCTCAGCTGCAGTAAGGTCATAGCCCATTGCCATGTGTAGGGTGAAAGTGCAGACACTAGCTATCACTACAACAATGGGAGCTACGCCCGTTGTGAGGCTCTGGAAGACCCCAGCTCTCTCCAGTATCCTCCTCTCTTCTGATCGTACTTCTGTTGATGAGATAAGAAAGACAGAGATGATAAAAAGCCAGATACAAGCAGAACCAGAGAGAAAATATTTAAGGGTTGAGCGAGGAAATCTCTGAAGGTTCTCCAGTGAATATTTCATCAACAACACCAAATGTTTCACTAACCACCACACAGTGAGTAGACAGAAATAGATACAAGAGGAAGAGAAGACACAGGCCTCATAGCCATGTATGGTTATAAATGGGGCTTCAAAACCTGCCGAACCTAGATAACTCTCCAAGTCTAATACTAAAATCCTGCCCCCTTTCCTTCATGTTTCTCCCAAATGCACACACTAGCTGCTGTGTTAACCTGGTTCACTGGGCAGAAACAAAAAGTGTCTTTAATTCAGCCCCAGCAGCACTGTGTTTATGACATATATAAACTTGCTCCTCCGGGTACATATTAGTCCCACCGGGATTCCCTTTGGATGCTATGTGTTTTTCTGCATGAATTACACAGCAAAAGTCACACGCTCTGGACCAAAACACAGCCATTGAAAGAAATGACAATGTAAACTCATTGGCCAATAAGTTGAATGCCAATTAATTATCATTATAAAAAGTAGCCCCAGATCAGTGATGTAAATGAGTCTCACCTGGCTAATTTGGAGCATGATTAAAAAGGGAAAATGATTTCTATCTACCACCTATAGCACCGGCCTCAAGAGATAAGACCATAGATAATTCATGGGTAACTAGAGCAGCCTTGACAGTCATTCTCAGTATCATAAGGCCCCCAACTTGCAAATTAACCTTGAAGCCAAGGCATTCAACTGGCCTTTATTATAGACGATGGCACAGGGAAAAAATTAAACGGAGCAAGCTAATGAAAATGGATTTAGGGTCAGGGGAATCTGGTCAGTTTACTAAGACTGTAAGTCTAATTTCAGAGGATAAACTAACCCTTTAGTCACTAATTTGCAACAATGACAGGTATCGAAATAAGGTGACCCTTTATTCTCAGTAAGCTGGGGATCCTAATAAAATAATAGCATAGCACATTATAGCATTAAGTGTGCATCTCTAGCAAATCACAAGCAGGATAGGATCATATTGCTGAGTCATCTGACAACATGGCATCCACTCACTGTGAATACTCTGTGCAAAAGCATCTTCCCAGCAGTACATCTTGATGAACTTTATGCAGCCCAATATCTCGTTCATCAGCCTCACACGCCGGTCAGTCACTGCCACACACTTCTTGCGGAAATATGCCGTCAGCCTCGATGCAAGCATCTGTCCAGATGGGAACAGAGGAAATGATGACAAGAGAAATAAGTGGCAGAAGAGGAAATGAAAGCAGACACAATCACATTAGCTGTGCTGCAGGCCTGTCCAGGGGACCAGAGTGATAAATGCCTTTCCCATAAATACCAAGGTTTCCAGCTGTCAGACTCCTGCTTTGACTGAGTGTAATTTGAAGTGTAACAGCTACATGGTAGACAGGAGATTGATAGCCAAACAGTTGTGATGTTTTTAGTGCTGTTTGTGTACGATAGCCTAAATTAATTTGAAGATTATAAACCACAGAGAACTTAATTATTCTGCCAAGTTTTTAAAAAAAAGTTCATAACTTTAAGAAAAACTATTTTACAGAATGTTGCAGTAGAAAAGTTGCCTGTCTCTGTTCATGTGTGCTGTAATTAATGCACTGTACGTTGCTGCATGTTTGTGTGTTTTTTTGTGCACTGAACAAAAGCTTCAAAATCTGAACAGAATGAGATTTTAATTTTCTCTGTAAATGTTCCATGTTAAATGTCCTAGGCGAAGTCGTACCATGGTAGGGTAGAAGATGATGAAAATGGCCGACCCCAGCAGGGCAGTGGGGCCCAGGAAGTACGCAGTGTAAGAAAGACCCAGGATTCCCACCAGGGGCCCCCCGGCTAGCAGACCACCAAGTGACACAGCTTCATACAGGCGCTGGCCATCACTGGAGCTCATGTTGATTAACTAGGCAGAAAGACAGTGATGAATTACAAATTACTGTAAAATATTCAACAGGTTAATCATAAGCTAACATTTTCACACTGAAACATCGCCACTAAGACCATAAAACAATTTTACAAATATAGGCGTCCTTATTCCCAGATTTACTTGTCGGACAATGATTCCTCTTAAGCTGTGTAATGACTGATCTTAGACAGTCTCTCCTCCCTCAGGCTATGGGATTTGTCGAGATTTAAGCAGGGATGGTCTAAGAGCAGAAATTAAACCCATCTGAGTGATCTGCACGTGATGCCCCGTGGCAAGGGATGATTTATTTAATTTGGAGATGAGTTCCCTCCAGTGTTAGCCCACCTACCTCGCCTGGACTGATGTCTTTAGTGCTGCGCAGGCGGAGGATCTTCTGGAAGGCAAAAGTAAGAGCTGCCCCACGCAGGCGTGCTGCAGTGCGGTAGTTGATGGCCCACATGAGCGCCAGAGACCAGGATCGTATCAGTTCCATTAGGAAGATCCCAGCTACCAGATACAGACCGTGCACCACGCTGGTCTCTGAGCTCTGAGAGTACTCCAGTAGAGATCGAACCAGGAGGGCCTAACATAGTCATGGAGCCATGTATTAGTGATGTAGACTTATAGTACACACTACCAGTCAAAAGTTTAGACATGCATAGAAAAATACTGTCATTATTTTAAATGACTATTGTAGCTCGAAACTGCTTTGCATATACACAGAAATAAAAGCAATAAGCAATAAAATAAAGTTACATTAAACATAACAAACTCATTCAACAGCAGATCTTTAAATGCATGGACACAGAAAAATAGAAATTAGGACAGTAGAACAACAGTGTGTGATGCAAAAGGAGGGACGATGAGCTTTCACTGAAATCACTGAAATGTAACAACCACCGTCTCAGTTTGCCGGGTGGCAAGCAAAGCCGATGATGCAAGAGTTTGTTGGAAAGGACATCACATTGAAGGTTTGTATTTCACTGCAAGTGTGAACTCTCCCATGGGGGCAGGGGAAGAATAAGTGGAAAAGAAGGGGGAGGAAGCAGAGAAACATGAGCGGAAAACAACGTAGACAAACAGCAGGAACATGGATCGGATAAAGTAGGACAGGCGAGAGAGAGCAAGGAGATGAAATAGTACAATTTAGAAAAACAGACGGGAGATCATAGCAGTAAAATCAACATAAAAATGGAAAGAATAGATACAAACAGGCTGCATAACTGAGATTACATTAGAATACAAACTAAATTAGCTACATTTGTAAAATCATGTAGAGAGAATATAAACAACACTGCTTTGTCAGCAAGTGCGAGAAATGTGTTACTGTGTAAGAGTTAAATCCAGTTAATGCTATTAATTTGAGGTAGTAGCAAGCACATATTTTAATACATAACACCAAAATAAACAGGTCAGAGTGTGGTGAGCAATGGGGACAACTCAATAATATCATTAATTGTAAACTACAATTGTAATTAGCCCTGAGTTCATAATTCATGCTTTGAATTTCTCAGGAAATTTAAAGTCAAAACCAAAGTGTGACTGGGTACAAAACAGCTAATCTGTGGCATTACTATGGGTTTCAGTATCTAAGCCTTTGTAATCTCCCAGTAGGCTGTCATTTCAATTTCCAGGCCAGCGTGAAAGGGGATAAAGCGATTTTCAGAAAATACACCCAGACTTTGGACTCCAAGTCAGCAACTATGCTGAAAGGCATATTAGCCAAATCAGTGGAATATAAAGACAATGGAGGATTTGGACCATACTCACAGGCCCAATGAAGCCTGCCACCATTGTGAGGAGGAGGGAGAAGATGGCCGCCAGCATGCGGGTTTGGCAGAACCTCCAGAAAACTCTTCTCAAGGATGCCCCCTCTCGCCCTTGTCTTTTAAGCTCATCGTGCCATAAAGATTCAAGCCTGGAATCAGAAACCACAAAATGATGACAAGCTGCATGAACTTACAGCTGCGCTAAACATCATTAAATCACCACTGAACTTAATTTACATAACGATGAGTCTCAACAATTGGTCAAACAATTAACTGTGCGTGAAAGCTGGCATTTTTGAAGGGCAAAATTATCATGAGTGCAGAGATTATATATTCTTTTTTTCCCCTTCATTTTATATTGATTAAAAACTGTAGAATTGCACCTGGAGTTTTTCAGAATGTCTTAGGCACAATGGGGATAAACAATCACGAAATGAAGACAGCTAGGTTGATAATAATGTAAAGGTCACCTACAATATGAGTGATGCATTACACAATTACACTGAGAAAGGTAGTACTAAACATGATAAAGATGTGCTAATGTACTTTTATTGCTGTGTAATGCATCTTGAAGAGGGTAAAATATCTTGTTGGCCAAATGCATCATGGCTAATGACTCTATAAAGAAGCATCAGAGCAGCTGCAGAAAGTAATTTACACCCTAATGACTTTATTAAAAACCTATCAGAGATAGACAGAACATTATACAAACTAGACTCTCACACAGCCTGATAATTACTACTTGAAGTCAAATGGTATTGAATCTTAGAAATTACAATTAATTGCAGCCCAGTAGCTGCAGAGAGCACAGCTTGAGTTACTGGAATGAGAATTCTGTGTGAGAAATACATTTTAGTGTTGCCAAGTCTCATCAATGGACCAAGGAAGGAACCGCGAACAATCAAAAGAACACAAAAGAGAGTCCGACGAGTCAATCAGCAGATCTCGGTCACAGACATAAATGGAAGGACAATAGCGTGGGATATAATAGGAGGGAAGATTTGCTTTTTAAGATGAAAAGTCAGATCATCTCGTTTTTCCAAATGACGAGCTGATGTTCCAGGAGTGCGTTGGCCAAGACATCGCATTCAACGTTTGCACCTCACTGAGCACCAACAAGTGTTAACTCTCCCAGGGCACGTTTCCCATTGCCCCTCTCGTCATCATCTGTGCTCTGCATTGGAGTTGCATAACCGTTCTTGCTATGTAAACACACCAGTTCTGCGGCACTCATGCATCCCATTGCTCCCCCTTGCCAAAGTGATGGCTTTGCGCTCTTATGCTGTTCTATGCCTTCTACGTGTTCTTATACATACACAAAGAAGCAGCACTAAACCTCCAGGCCCCGAACCAGAGCCTTTAAACAGAACAACATTTACAGCGCACACAGCTGTCGCCAGACACATGAGTGAACTTCCTCAAATAGTTGACCTCTTCTATACTGTTGTGTCATGCCTCCATGACTCAACAGCACGTGAGTAATCGGAAAAGCACTGGTCTTCTTTTCAGTGAGCAGGAAAACTAAATGCCCCTTATAATCTTCTTATAAGTCTTACTGTCCATTCACAGAATTAGTTTGTTACTATAAGGCACTTCTCAACCTGTGGTTTGGCAACTTCTATCTTACAGTAAGCTCCAGCCTGACTCCACTCAATGACAGCTAATGAATGTGGCAAGGAGAGTGCATCACAGGTAGGGGAGCTAACATAACCACGCAAGAGAGGCATGGTAATCTCTAATCTCTAATCCCTGCTATTCTTAGAAGCCTCCCATGATAGCACAAAGTATTGCTAGGAAAGACTGGATGTTCACCAATTAAATCTCACTGCACATATATAATGGGTTTTATCTGTGCAGGCTTATCACTGACATAACACTTTTATTATTTAGTATAATTTATCGTCACATTCACATACACATACAGTAAAAGTCAGGGAAATCTGACATTATACTATATAACTGACTTATTACATTTTTTAGCAGTAGTTATGCAGTCACAACAGGCATAAGAAGTGAACACGTTGTGGGCTATTGTTGTTTGTCAATTTGATGTGCTAGAGTGTATTTATCTTAGCCGCACAATGTCCATGACTCACAATAAGCTTCAGTGTCTATCTTCATTGTAATGGCACAACATGTCACGGTGAACAAAAGTGTGGCTCAAAGTAGTTTTTTGGACAATGGAGCTCTGAGGCAAAGAGCAGTAACAGGCATTAACAGGCAGAGCATATCAGGCTTTGGCTACACAGACAATACTCGATAATAGGATCAGTTCGTTGTTGGTTTTGCTCTTTAATGGGGTTTGCGGACAAAAAGGTAAATATAGAATCTCACCTGACTTGTTCTTTTCTAGAAAAAATTTGAGGTAACAGGATACATAAACAATGCATGGAATAGAGCAGGGTAAGCTATACAACCCCAACACCATGTCTAACCCCATTTGACTTTCATCAGACAGCGTGAAAGTTACTTCACCTTTGGCAGTTGATTTCAGAGGTTTCATGGCAAGACAGTCCCCACACATCGTCTATAGACAAGCTGGACGCCTTGTAGGCCTTCAGTGCCAGCGGGGAGAGCCAGTGCAAAGTCAAAAATGAGAAGAAGCCAGCGTTATCAACTGGGTGTTGGTGCCTGAAATAGAAAAAAAAAAGACATGGAAATGGACGAGATGTCTAAAAAGTGCAGGAACACACAGAGGTGCTATGTCGAGTTAACGGGCCCTCATCGGCTGCCGAGAACGAAGCGGCGCCTTTGCTCTCCGGAGTCGACGAAAGGTGAATCATGGCCACAGTGTTTGAACAGCAATTTGCATGCTCTTCACAAAAATCTAAGAGAGCAGTGAAAAAACGTTTAGGGCAGTTTATCAGCCAGCATATGTTCAAACACGGCGCTGTCTGTTGCTGGGGGATAAGTTCCAACCCCTTATCATGGCCACCTGCTACTCTGCTAGAAAAAAAACACAAAATACAACAAATGTAAACTTTTCTGTCTACGAATGCCTTTAAACAGACACCTGTCTGTCAATACGCCTGCCTAAAACTGTGCGTCTCTATCTACGTTTGTTTTTATCTGGCTCACTGTCAGGTAGTTGCCACAAGAACACAAATACAATTTTGTTTACTTTTGAGTTATCCTGAAGGGCTTTAAAAGCTGAAGGCTTTGCCGGTAGCGTCCTCGTTTTTTTGGCCCCCTCTCGACTGATGCCTCTGCTTCCTCTTCCTCGAGCTCTGGTAGAGGTTGCGGGGCAGACAGTGGCAGGTCCTCCACCCGCTCGGCTGCCTCAAGGGCGTCAGGAAACATGGCAAGCCCTCTGGAAAGAGAACAGTCAAACAATATTAAAAGCAAGTTTCAACAACAGGAAAATATAAAGTTTTAAATATTTACTTTTGGTAACATGATAGTGCTGTTGCAGATAAAGGTCTCCAGTTTATAAATAAATAAACATTTATTTAGTTTGTAGAAACAGTGGAAAACAATAGGAAAAGATTATGTCAAATATTTTATTAGAGTTTGTTATAAAACTGACGCAGTCACTGAACAATGTCTTCACACAGTGCCAACAATCTGCTGGAATGGTGTAACACAGAGTAGATTTTTTTTTTTTAAGCTTTAAGGATTTTTCTTAGAGAAAAACACTGACATTTCGACAACCTGACATTTATGGCTAACCTCTCAGTGGGAAATGGGTGAATACAACACTGCGATCGGGCGTTTCCGTCTACATCTAACCCAGAGAGCTATTAGAGAAAAGTGGTGTTTTGCTGAATCACCATCTACGCAGACTGGAGAAATCACCTTGCTCATGGGTCATGACCCCTCTCTGGTACACAACTAAAGTGCTTATCTATTTAAAGGTGACTCGCCAGCAGTCCCAGGAGCTGCTCTACGTCTGTACGCTGTCACTGATCCCTTCTATGGCAAAGCTCAGTGACAAGGTCAGCCAAGACTCAGTGTGGGGTACAGACAGACTGTTCAGAGACGCAGTGATCAGATTCAACACAGATAGCACAGTAGGTGCACAAACAGTAACATCATTTGGGAAACATACCAAAACAAATAGTCGCGAACGGCGAGAACCAAACTCTGTGTTCGAGAGAATGCATGAAAGATTTTCTGTCTTTCCCTCTGCAGCCCCCAAGTGCCTCTATCATGTGAAGTTTGTCATATGCTTGTGAACTTTTTTTAAGGAAGACAGATTGTCATTCATTGTGGTAAAGACCTTTGCAGCAGTCATAACTTAATCTACTGATCAAATTTGGACTTTCAATAGTTATAGATTACAAATTTTATACATGATTAGATACGGGACAAAGATAGAGAAACTAAAACTAGAAAGTAAGTACAGTAAGTAAGTTATATTTGTCAATATTTAAACTGTGATGACCATAAAAACACAATAAAGCTACTCCATAAACCAGTTTCCCATATTAGAAAATGCAATGGCTGAGATGTTTCATTTCCTCTAGGTGTTGAGCTGACTTTGTCATGCATCGGCATTTCAAAAAAAATAAAAATAAAAATAAAAACAGTGCGAAAAAAAAGCCAATGCATGTAAAAAAAAAAAAACACTTACTCATTTATTTAGCTGTGTTTTAAACGGTCATCACTTCAGTGACAAATATAATTTTCTGCCCTAAAAAAATTTCAAACTCTCGCCTGGAGCGTTGCCTGGTTAGATCGCTTGATCGATAAACCTGTTCGGTCTCATCACCATGACACAAAATCCATACAACTCTAATCACTGTGCTGGGCTGTAGTGCTGCTTTCATAACAGCACAGCTGACTTTAAGTTTTCATTCACAGTACACTTACATTCACGCCGGCCTTGCTGGGGTCACCTTAGTAGCAGTACAGGTCTCAGATGTGTGTTTGAGAGCAGGAAATGCAGATGGAGATGCGGCCGATCATGTCTTTTCTGAGTTTTCTCTCTAAACCTTTCTGGACTCACACAAACACATTTTCCTCAGCAGCAGCAGCAGCAGCAGCGAAGCGGGCTCACACACAAACACGGGGAAGATGCGTGGTCAACTTGACGCCTCACGTGTATCCTGTGCGTGCTGCTCGCTCCCGGCGGCCTGGAGCTCCGGTTCGCTGTCGCAAGGAGTCCCTACAGGGAGAGGAATTCCCGTTGTCACCGCGGCGTCATAGGGGCTCCGCCAACCGGTGACGGTGCAGCACGGTCACCACGGCAACGACAAAAACGAGGAAGTGCGTGCTAGGGACAGGGGCGGGGCCACTTGAACGCGATTAGACGTTGCCGTGTTGAACACGGCCTGCGTTTAGTAACCGGGGAGTCAGCAGGTAAAACACGTAAATAAAGAGTTTGCAAACTAAATGTTTTTACAATGGTAACGTGAAAATAGGTTTTCAAACTTTTTTTCTTTAAAGACGCGTTAATTAGATGCATCACGATGCGGAGTAATAGTAAAAACACAGTACAAATACTTCAAATACTTAATAAAAAAGCTTATTTGCATCGTGGTGCTCTGAGGTAAAACACGGGGAAAAAAAGGCAGGTTTTAATATCTGCAAGTCAAGTCAACAACAACATGAAAAACACAACATTAATTATGCAATGGAATGCAAAATTACAAATATACTCAACTACTTATACTTAATAATAATTCATTTATTACAATTTTAAATACCTCTAATTTGTCTTTTGTCTCATTTGTTTCTTTAATATACTGAGTGCCCATTTCAGAGAACGACTGAGAAGCACCACTATAAAAAAAAACATGTAACTCTTAAACCTAAAAGAAATAACCTTTCTCAAACTACCAAATTATTAAAGTACTAGGAAGAAAAAAAAACTTAAAGTGTGAAAATACAAGTACTCCACTAAGAAAGCAGTGTATTTCAGGTAATGCTGAATTTGATGCTATTGGTAACATAAATGTGTAGGTCTACTCTGCATTGTTCAACAAACTCTCAAAAGTGAAAAATACAGTGTAAAATGTATAGAAATTAATTAAAATTAAGGGTTGAAGTTACCTGTTGGTGTGGAAAAAACAGAGCAGCTGCTAAAGGTGGAGCTGATTTTAGCCAATAACTCTACCAGTTAACAGTTTGGACACATAGAAATGACCATGTTCTTGACAGAAATGCTCATTTTATAACATCAAATTGATCAGAAATACGGTGTAGATATAACATTATACGTTTACAAAGTTATAATTTTTCAGTTTTTAAGTTGAATCTGTCAGAAATGTAATAATTCCACTACATGTGCATTATTAAGGTTGTTGTGCGTACTTGAATATGTAATACTAAGTAGTGTCCCTAATATTTTGGACCCCTCATTGACGTAAACAGGGAGGCCAAAAATTATAACTTTGCAAATAGTACAGGTAATCATTATTTTATGCCTGATCGGTGCACATATCTCTTCATGAAAAACATGGTAATTCCTATGTGTGTCCAAATCTTTCACTGGTAGTGTATAGAATAACTATAGTGTAATAAAAGTGCATTGTTAGTGGAGTGTAGTGGAGTAAAAGCAGAAGTAGCACATAATTAAACAACCCCAAACTGTACTGAGGTACAGTAGGTGAGTAAATGTTCTTATCACCTCTGTCACAGGTGTGACAAATTGATAGATAATGTTTGTGTGTGAGAGCATTGTCCTCATTCTGGCAATATTGTGTTAGAGGGCAAAAAGAAAAGGGAGTAAAGCTTCTGTGTGTTGTCTACTTTTGGATCCTGGGAAGGTCCAAACCTCAAATATAATCAGAATCATATTAATGAAATACAAAAAAATTGTATTTGCCAATATTTCTTATATGTGTTGGCGGTCTACATACCTCAGCCTGATGTTACACATTACATACAAAAAGTTTTAATCCCAGTTCATCCCACCACTCACCTTTTATCTAATTTATGGTATAGTTTTCCTTTTCTGTCATTGTTTATTAGACTAGTTGCGTACAAATGATTATGATTCATGAACCTAATCCTATTTAACTATTGGTTTGGTAATGGTCTGTTATAACATGCTTCTAAGTATAATCTGCTGTATAACTCTGAATAGGAAATCATATTTTTACTTGCCTATTACTATGCATAAAACTGCACATGCTAACAATCCACATTCATGAACATGTCAGTCTAAAAGTAAGCTATGCATGGATGGTGTATATCTTCTGTCATAGTTCGATGAATATATCTCTGTGCCCACAGGCCATATGATTGAAAAACCTCTTTTACCTAATAAAACACACTTAAAATATTTTTAAAATGAATTCATGTCAGCTGCCTTGCTGTATCCAACAGAGGGTGAGAAAAATGTTTGGGGCCATAAACAAAAAGAAGAAGACACACTGAGGTAGACAGAGGCTTTAGGTGTTGATAGCCTGCAATTATCAAGCTGTGCTGCTGCTGCTATGCTGTCACTGGAGCAGAGAGTTTCACAATCCTAATCAGACTTTGTTTACTCTGCAGACAGAAGTATGGATGAGTTATAGATTGAAGCAAATTCTGCCAAATAAATAGTAAGCCCTCTTTACAGTGACTTGAAGTTGTAAACGATAAAGATCTTAAGCCCAGCTGGCTACACAAATAACAGCTACACTGAGACCTCCTAATGGGCAAAAGCAGTCAAGCAGTGGCAATTTATAAGCCTTGGATGTAGACATAGGATAAAATAAATTCAGAACAACAACAGCAGCATGTAAAATGATGCTTGTTTATACACTAATCATTTTTTTTATTATATTTACTGGATAATTTCTTGTTGAGATATGGACACTGCAAATTCGCAGATGGCCATTTGCCATTAACTCACTACAATAAGAATATTTTCTAAAACAGTTGTATTGGGATTCATCAGAAAGACATATTATTATAAAAGTTACCGGTTGCCAGGTTTTGCCATGACAACCACCTCCACCTTGGTTCTGTTTTGCATTTCCATCCCCTGCCTCTTGTTGATGTTGTTTCCCTGTCATTAACCTCTGTCACAGCTCTCACACTCACTAGAGTCAGCAGCCGTTTGTATTATTTCACCTCCAGTTATAAGAGAAGAATATAAACACACATGAATTGGAGGTCAGTACTACACCTCCTTTCTCATGCCAGTTGAAAATCGGACAACTTTATTTTCATAGGTCACAGTTAAGTTTGGTGTCTGGAAAAAAAGTGAAGGAGGTGGGTAAATTCACAACTGGAAGCAAATGAGATGTTCTTTTTTTCCTACTCCATTACAAATCAAAATTTTCTCCTGAGCACCACCTGCATCGCCTGACCTCTGTGTTCATCTGGAGTTCACTATCTCCACTCCCTCTTGGTATATACCAGCTCCACAACTGGGGCCGTTTAACACACTGTCTTGATTTTAACCCCAAGCGTCTGTGTCAGAAATATTAGAGGCAGATGGCACAGTAACAATAAAGAAATCCAGCAACAATGAAGACACTTTGTTGATCTTCATTGTTGTATCTGGGATGTGGGCAGAAGTTTCTCCCAGAGGCAACATGGGCACAACTGCGCTGGTACCAATTGTTCCCACCTTGCTCCTGCTTAAATGTAGTATTCAGTTAATATGACAAATAATCTTATCATCAGCCATCTTAACATGACATTACGACCCACAGAGCTCATAAAATATGTGTTTGACTACTTAAATAACACACACAAAAGTTAGTGCATAAAAATGATATGAGTAGATAATACTCTCATACTGTAACGTATATTTAGCCATGTATAATTTAACATGTATAATTTGAGTCATCCTGTTATGATTCGTCTTGTGGTTATATGCAGTTAGGTGTATAGAAGTATTTGGGCAGTTTTTCTGATTTTACTTTTATACACCACCACAATGGATTTGAAATGGAAAAATCAAGATGTAATCAAAGTGTAGACTATTTTAAGAGGTTTCACAAAAATACGGCTGTAGTAAACAAGTTAGACCCGAGACTGATCAATATAGTTCAATTGAGCATTTATTACGGAAATGTTACAAATCATACAAACAGGACACACATTCACCTTGACTTTTTCTCAGCTAACAAAAAGAAGAAAGAAGTAAAAAGCTCCCTCAACTCTTTTCTACCCCGACTTGTCTCGTATCAAACTAGTCACTGATATTTACCAGACCTCTAGACTCCTAAACTTGTAAACCCCAGCCAATTTGTTTAGACTCTTCCCGTGTCAACAACTCAAGTTCTGGGCATTCAGCTCTGCGTCACACATTCCCTCCCGGTTGATATAACCCCTGCGTAACGTACCTTTACTAACCTGTAACAATCAGATTGTGAGGAGTCAGGCTGCATGGAGTGTTTTAGTATGACTGGTGTACATGTGTGTGTGAAGGACAATATATTTTTGTAATATGCTACATTACATTAATACTATATGAATCATGATATATGAATGTGATTTAGAAACACTAAACACTACAGATTCCCTCCTACTGTAATTGAATAGATTATGGCCTGAATAAACATCAAAAACTGCAAGAAACAAAAACAAAATACAGTAATAGCATAATCATGTATTATAAAATGTAATATAAAAATGGCACTCATGATTAACTTAGCATTACAGATACAAATCATGTTTATCTTTAGCGTAGCAGACAAAGAATCAGAATCTGAATCAACCATCATAACAGTTAAGAAATGAAATGTAGAGACCAGGTGAATTTGCCTCATGTAATGCAGACACATCACATTTTAAAAATTACAATTCAGTTCACATCCTTCATTTCAGATTATTTCTTTCAGGTTATATTATGTTAGTGCAAGTTCAGGCGAAACACCCCAGTATCAGGGAAAAAACTCCTGAAGGATCCACCACATAGAGCATAGAGGTGAAAAAACCCCAATATGCCAATTGCTGGGGTGAAAAACACCTGCATGGCCTCCGTGTGTGCAATCACCCTCTGCAGCTTGTAGTGAACCTGACTGACTGTGAGACACAACAGTCACAGGCATTAGAATTAGCACTGAACTGACTGACCAGATTCACTACAAAAATCTCATATCTAATACATTTACTGACGTCATAATATAACTGGTCCCAGAACAATGCTACAACTAAACTACTGTGTGGATTAAATGCAACTAAAACAGCCAAATTAAATTAAGGTAAACCAAAAACTATGTCTAATATATGTAAGAATAATGCATATCAGAGTAGAGCAATGGATAACTAACTCAGATATATGTGATGGTGCATATGATGAGTGTCACTTGAATATGTGTGAGCACAAAGTTCATTCTTATCCAGCTCACACCTGCATCCTTACCGACATTCTCCCTCACTTCTGCCCTCAAAGCCCTAAGCTTCTTCACAGCTTTGGTAAAGGCACCACCTGGAGCTGTGTGTCTTCCATGCTTACGTCACTATCCTTCACTACTGCAGAACCTGCTCTGAGATTAATTCCCTCTCTGTAGCAGAAACTGCCCACAAATAAAGTCACTTCAGCATCCACTAGCGGAACAGCACTCAAATCAGAGCGTAGCTTAGCATACCCCTTGAGGCTCACCTTCAAATGGCAAAAGGGATGGAATCTCCTTGCACACACTCATCGTCACATCTGGATATTCAAGAGATCGGTGATAGTTGCTAAGGTGTTGTGTGATTAACACAAATTTGCCCTTCTCAATCAAGTTCACCAACTTCTGGTGCAACAAGATCTCTATAGGATATCCCATTGTCAATACTGATAACAAACTGGTAACCCCAGCTCGACTGGTGTTAATGCCACAGAATACTATGCTAGGCAGAGCATGTCAACCAACACCTGTCTTCTGGGCCAACATTCCACAGGCGCCGTTTTCTCAACACGGCACAAACAACAAAACTGGTTTCTCATAGTCTTTAAGAGCGAAAAGCGGAGCTTGTTGTAGCAGTGTCTAAATGTTTTTAAATGCCACATGTCCTTCGGGGGTCCAAGTGAGCTTTCCCCATAGGTTTCCAACTCCCACTACTCTGTCCCTGAACAATGGTAGAATAGCCATCCATCCACTCAGCACTGTAACCAGTCATTCTTGTGGCTTCTGGGCTCCAGCCACTGCCTCCAGCTGCGCTGGCAACACAGAGCTTATTCATTTTTTAATCAACCTACCCAGATATTCCACTTTATCTTTACAGTACTGCATTTTTTTCCAAGGAAACCTTATGACTATGTTCAGCTAACATAGTCAGCAGGGTCATGGAGTTTCTGTCCAACACAGATCGATCACAGTGAACCATTTGGCCTCAGGTGGAATATTCAACAGCAACATGTGGATTGGGAACTTCTGCTGGAAATTCTTCTATAACCTAATTTAACACTCTCAAATGATGCACTAGTCTATACTTACTCTGATCAGCTTTCTTCACTGCACCAGCACACCTGCATCTAATGGTCCTTGTATGATTGGCTCAATGCCACCTGAGCCTCAGGTTTCAGAGGATATTATGGTTTCCAAGGTGGTCCACAGCCTGGTTTTAACTTCACTTCCACTGGTTGTGCAGATTTTGATTTGAAGTCCTACATCTGAGTCATGTTTAGACCACAGGTCCTCTGGCACCATGGAAACATTTCTCTCTCACGATCAGAGTGCTGGTAGCAGAAAACAGACTGACATGGAAGCCTAATGACTTGTGGATAGGCCCAACCCAAAGCAGACACGGATATCTTCACTCAGCCAGATGTTTTGATTTTCTGTTGGCTCAAATTTAACTTTCCAGGATGATTGGCCCAAGATTTTTAGGCTCCTAGTCTGGATTCACCAATAATGTAATATGTGAAATACTGTTCTTAATTTTTAATTCTTGCTCCAGATATGAGATATCCTCCACAACCACTGCAGCTCCCTGCTTCCCCAGCACGATGGAAGAGGACCGTACCTGGACCTTTTCTGACTGTCTCTTAAGCCAGAGGTCCGACTGAACATCAGACTCTTTTTCAAAGTACTGTAAGGTGCAGTGAGGAGGACACGCAGGGGGCCTTGCATCTGGCATGTTAGCTTTGATAAAGTCCATCCACATCCCTTTTCACGTCATTTGGTCTATGGCATCAACAATCATCCTCTCTGCTGTACACAAAATTGCACATTTCAGTTTGCACAAAGCATCCCAAAGTAAATTCACAGGAGTCTGGTCCGATATCAACACTGGCAGTTCAACAGTCTTTCCTGAAATTGCAAGTGAACTGCATTTGATATGGGATTTAAATGCAATTTACCATTTAGGAATTACAGCCATTTTAAAAACAATACCTCCATTTTCCAGTGCTCAATAGTATTTGGGCAATTGGCTGACCAGTTAATTGACCAGGTGCGATTCATTCCCTCTGTACTTTAAGACAAAGAGATAAAACTTCTGGAGTTAATATCAGATATTGAGTTGGCATTTTGCAGCTGTTTGACTGAAGCTACCAATATCCAAGGAGATCTCAATGCAAATGAACGAGGCCATTATTAGGCTGAAAACAACACAAAATAAAAAGATAGTATAAACTTTTGATGTGGCAAAATCAACAGTTCAGTGCATTCTTAAAAACAAAGAAAGCTCATCAATATTGAAGGGCAGAAGACCATGGAAGATGACTAACGTAGATGATTGCAGAGTCCTTTCCTTGGTGAAAAAAAACCCTTCACAGCACCAACAAGTCAAAAATACTTCAAGAAAAGCATCATTGTGACTGAGACACCTTCATGAATGTAAATACTGTTTACAACGAGGTACAAACCACTGGTAATATTCAAGAACAGAAAAGCCAGATCAGACTTTGCTAGAAAAAATCTCATAAAAAGCCTCTCGTGTTCTGGAATCAGATTTTTTGGACACATAGAATCAAGATTAAATTGTACCAGAATGATGGGAAGAGAAAAATATGGCAAAGGGAAGGAACGGCAAGCATACCGCATCATGTGTCAGACATGGTAGAGGCAGTGTTAATGCATGGGCGGCTACCAATAAAAAGGGCTCACTGTTGTTTATTGATGATCGACGATTGATGATGTTTGACAGAAGTAGCAAGATGAATGCAGTGAAGAGCATCTCCAGGAACAAAACTCTTAATGATGTCCTTGGGCTCCAGACTTCAGTCATTCACTGCAAAGAATTTTACACCAGATGTTAAAAATTATGGTTATATTTACAATGATATTACTTTGACCAAATAATACTGAGCCCCTAGAAATGGATGTACTCTCCTTAAAATTCTTCATTGGTAAATGCCATCATTTTGTGAAACCTCTTAAATAAATAACTACAATTGATCCCATCTTGATTATTTTATTCCAAATCCACTGTGGTAGTGTATAAAAGTAAAACGATTGCCCAAATACTTCTGGACCTAAATGTGTAACATCAACAACAATATGTAGCCTCTGAATGCTTCACACAAACTAACTAGGAAACTGTGAAAACACACAGACACAAAATACTTACTGGCTCTGCTTCAACTCACCAGAACACGTAAACAAACATCTGATAGCTTTTATCGTGAGGAACCATCACTGGGTGTGGCAGCAGAGTATGAGGCCAGACCACTGTCTGCGGATACGGTGCCACGTCTTCAGATTACATACATACTACATTAGCTACATTTACCCATGTGTATTCACCACATTCACATAATGAAAAGGCAGCATAAAACCTGGTTCCAATCAGTTCCTGCTGTTTACATCACTGTCATAGCAAATAGCACGTCCTCAGGATGTGCAACATCTACTGCGAAAAACATAATTAAATGTCATGTCAGTGTGGGCATGTTTGCTGTTCAGGAGTATTTCTGTGTGTAATCATATTTCCTTGAGCATCATCTTCCTCTAAACTCTACTTATTATGAATCTGTTTGCTGTGCACAAACCTGTTGAAGGATTACATTAAATCAGCTTGAGGAGCATTAACATGATATATAAATATTAACCACTAAACATTGTCTTTTCAGTGTCTAATATAGTCAAACTAAAAAAACATCCATATTTATTGTTATGGGAATCAGAAAGATAATGCATCCTGTGTGGTACAGGCTTTGTTCAAAGAAGTGTATAATGTGTCTATAAGCTTAGATAACAAATAAAATTAGCATTTGCTGGATAGTTGGTGTGCTGTCAGCAAATGTAGAGAGAATTTGACAGTTTTTAGACTCTGCCTCGACTTTTCTCGCAGTATCTGTATTACTTAATACAGTGATGCAATCTCGCTGGCGGCCTTCTCTGCACTGCTGACAGACAGAAAAAGGCAATACAAGAAATAGTGAAGAAAATCATTGACAGGGTCTCAATTTACTGAGCTGGGAAATTTGCTGAACTTCTGCAATCAATGCTCACAATCTGGACTTCGCTATCAACCTCCTGGGACATTTAGGATAACTGCCAAGCCATGGTTGAGTCTGGAGCTGAGTACGGCCACACAACTTTTTCTTTTCTACCAGTATTACATGCCTTAGCTGGAGCTATGCTCTCGTTGATGGACATAGCTCTGAGAAAGGGCTATCTCCACTTTTTTACAAGTGGGAATGATTTTTCAGTCGAGAGTGCCAGACACCTAAAATTTACAGTAGACTGAGCTTTAGACATGGTCCTTTTATGAATATTTAAATTTTCAGTGCTCACCTTTGCACAGTCCTTACGTTATATCTTCATATGGTCCCACACCATGCAATGAACCTTGCTGTAGGGCAGACATTTCTGCTTTATTTATGACCTATTGAGGGTGCTGTCTGAAATAAATTGGTTTCTCTGCCACTTCTTTGACAGGGACCTTTGAATGTAGGTGTAAAATGGTGAATCTGCTCTGTTTCTGAGATACTGAGAGACAAAAGACCCTCTCCATTTACCAGTGATGTTTCAGATGGGTAGCTGGGAAATTTCCTTCCATTAAGAAATGTGCTGCTGAAATGCAACTACAAGACAGCACAGTAAGTAGTAAGAGAAATACAGCTCTCACTTTTATACATTTGTTAACCCTATTTCAGAGGAAAGCTCACTATTCTTTGTAAATACACTGTAACAATAATGTTGTGTTAAAGATTTCAGCAAATAAACGCAGAACACATCATGTTTCTTTGTTTCCATTAATATTCATGAATTCACCAGCAGCATTGCACATTTGAATTATTCGGCATTTATTAGATTGCAGGTTTTTTTTGTTTTTTACATAACGCAACAGAAGGCAAATGGTTCAAATATCAAGGTTTGAGTATGCAAAGACACTCAAATAGAGGAGACGGCGTGTTGTTATGTAAACGTGGAGACAACTGGAGGTGGAGTGTTGGCAGGAGGACATGTTTATGCATGTTTCCACAACTGTAATCAATGTAATGCAGAGAGTTTATAGACTGACATAAACAGTTGTGTCAAAGTCTTGTACAGCATCATTGTGAGTCATCTGAATAGAATACAGGTTAACCGCAACCAAGTCCCAGATACATAAATACACCTTTGTGTATTAACTGTCGTCAACCGTCATAACTGTTGGCAGTTAATATCATGTTTGCTGCATGTTGGTTGCTGTGAAGCTTCAACACAGATAAGAAAAGGCAAATCAGTAAATTTAAGGCTGCCAATAAGGGCAACAGGTGAAATATACTGTAATCAAATAGCTATGTGTAACCAACAGAGCAAACCCCAAAGCCATCTGACATAATATTATCACAGAAGGAAGAAAATAAAAAATGAAGTGATCAAAGTAACGACTTTTTAACTTGCAGTGTTTGAAGCTCACTGAGCTGTTCATCACAGCTGCATCTACTCTGAAATTGCATGTATTTCCCAGCAACTACTCAGTAGGAAGGTATCATGGACAGTCTTGTTTCAGTGCTGGAGCAAAATCCCACACAGTAACTCGCAGAACAGATCTTACAAGCTGACAATCAATCAGGTATAATAAGGGGTCGGTCACGCACTGAGTAAAAACTCACCGACTGTCATTGTTGATTTTGCTGCAAGGTATCCTTGGGAGCTTCATCAAGCTGTGCAGCAAGGAATCAAAAGGCATTAACATAAAACTGATGCAGTTTTAATGACACTGACACAGACATTCAGCTCCGCGGTTCATCCAAGGATTTCTAACATGTAGTTAGAAAGCCTCATATTTTCTAGGTACTTGCAGTGGTGCTTGAAAGTTATGAATCTGTTTCTGCATAAACACGACCTGGAAAGTGATTAGATTTGCAATAAAGTCATAAAGCTAAGTAAAAGGAACTTGCAATTAACAACAACATATGATTTTTGTCTCATTTATTGTGGACATTTGTCCTATTCTAGTTTTTGTGTATGTCAACAGTATTATTTTAAAACATGTGCTTCCAGCAACCGGTGAGCATAAGATAAGATGAGATGAGACAAATTTATTGATCCCACAGTGGGGAAATTCAATTGTTACGAACAGCTACACAAATGACAGTAAGGTGCAAGAAAATGGAAAAATAGACAAGTGTGCAAAATGTGTGTAAAGGAATAAAGCATCAACAAATACTTACAATATGTGGCATTTTACTAAAGTAAATGTGTAGACAAATGTTCGTCAGTGTTCAAATGCTTCCTCGTGTGCCTCGTCTACGTCAAGAGGATTTAAAATATTAACTGGTCACAAATCTTTTAATGTCTAATATCTACACTACCAGTAACTAATAAACTTGCATTAGCAAGCATAACATGATATTGGAAGACAGTACTGTTTGCTGATTATAATCCTCCTTTTGTACATTTATAACAGTACATTTTATTATAACCTTATGTTATTATCTTATAGTAAGAAAGAATTCATCAAATCATTTTAAAAATTGGAAGTCTAAACTAAAACATGTTCTTCAACAACATTAGATGAAAATAGAACTAAACATAAAGACATTTATGAAGTATTTATAAATTTGAGATGAAAATGTAAAGAAGAAATAGGAAAATGAATTAGAAATAAATCTCTAACAGAAGACTGGAAAGATGTCTTAACTGAGGACTTTTTATTAGACCATGTAAATATGGAAAATATATTTATACAAAACAGTTTGAGAGGATATGGAGGACAATTACCTAAGTACACAAATATGTTTTGTATTGTTACATTTTAAAATTAGTTTGGGGAGTAGTTGAAAAAAGATGAGATATAATAACACAGATTGATAATACAACTGTTCTTTCTTCCTCTCCCCATTCGAAGTTCTCTGAAGACTTCTGGTTTATCAGGTGTTCTGCTAAAACAAACATTTCCTCATTTGTTCATGTGCTCTAAAGTTAGTTATTAGTTTCCAAGGACAGAACATATCCGTGTGCACGTGTCAAAGAAATGATGATACCGATCAAATCACTTCTGAATCAGTATCTAAAAATAATATTCTCTCAAATAAGTCTCCACTGTGCAGATAATTACTGTCCGTGCGAAGCAATTCTTCTTTGTTAAAGGTCACTCGATTCATAACAGCGTGAAGAGCGGCTATCACTCATTAGCAGAGAGTCTCACTATCCCATCTAACCTGGCATGAGCTGCACTGTGCTGGCATTTCAGATCAAACACACTGATCAAGCACACTGGTTTCACCATCTAATGGGCCAGATATATCACTGCTGGACCTGAACAGCATGAGGATCTTTGGCCAAGAAATCTTATTTACTGGTGTTAAATAGCAAAGATTTTTAAAATCCCATTAATACTTTTTCCAAAGTACAGAAACGCTTCTCTTTTACCTCTTCCCTTCCTCTCACCTGTATTGAGAAGGTGAGAGCATGACAGGGTGTTTGATGTGGCAGAACCTTCTTAGCAGGTGCAAATGCCTTATGGACATTTACCGCTGTGCTTTAACCTCTGTCCTACTTTGTGTGATAATCTATGTATAGGAGAAAAGGGGAAGGGGAGAGACAGAGATTGGGTAGAAACAGTAATGTTTGCTCTTGTGCCCCTGATATCGGCATTCACCAGGCATCTCACAAAGCACAGTGGAAATCATTTATTTCCACACATGCCATTCATTTAGGTGAAAGTGCATGCAAGGCTGTAGGCAGACT
>OMLM01004564.1:15329-26444 GCA_900302695.1 Helostoma temminkii | reverse complement strand
AGAGTGGCCACTCTGTGCTCTTCTAAAGTCAACAACCATCTCTTTAGTTTTCCCAACGTTCAGAGACAGGTTGTTTGCCTTACACCAGGCTGAGAGCTGATGTACCTCCTCTCTGTAGGCTGACTCGTTGTTCTTGCTGATGAGACCCACCACAGTCGTGTCATCAGCGAACTTGATGATCTGATTTGAGCTGTGCATCGCTACACAGTCGTGAGTCAGCAGAGTGAACAGCAGTGGACTGAGCACACAGCCCTGAGGGGCCCCGGTACTCAGAGTGGTGGTGCTGGAGACGCTGTTCCCGATCCGGACTGACTGAGGTCTCCCAGTCAGGAAGTCCAGGATCCAGTTGCAGAGGGAGGTGTTCAGACCCAGTAGGCTCAGCTTCCCAATCAGCTGCTGAGGAATGATGGTGTTGAATGCTGAGCTGAAGTCTATGAACAGCATTCGAACATATGTGTCCTTGTTGTCCAGATGGGTGAGGGCCAGGTGGAGAGTGGTGGTGATGGCATCGTCCGTGGAACGGTTTGGACGATACTTACTCACCCTTTCTGAGAGAAATGTTTTATATATTGCTCACGCAAAGGACTGTCATTTATCCACATCAAATGGGTTATAATTCTGGTTATTAAACAACTAATTAGTAAAAGTGCTAGTCCAAATTAAACTTGGGAATTGCTATTGAATGCACTGTCCAGGACAAATGATAAGAAGGGTCTCCTCTTGACATAGCCTATCCAGCATGCAACCATTACCATTATGTTTTAATTAGGCTCCACTCAAGCAACCAGCAGTGAGTGACTTTGGCTTGTTGTGCTACTGGCAAATACACTGTCCATCACTTTATTATATTTTGGGCATGCTGTAATTTGGACATGCTGTGCAGTATGTAGGTACAATATGTTATTTAATATAAGTTTAGAGATTTGTCTTTGTTTTATTGCAGCTAACTGAAGTGCAGTTGCTAATCTGATTTGGATCTTGAAGCACACTCTTCCTGCTGTGCTGACTGTTAAACTGAACATGCAGGCTTTGAGACCTGAATGATCAATTACTACTAACAGAATCCAGATGCAGCTAAGTCATTTATACAATCAGCCATATATCAGGTTTAAGGTTTAAGTTTAAGGTAAGTATAAAGATGGATGACTACATGATCATCAGCACTTAAAACTATGCACATAAAATACACCATTATAAAACTAAACACAACAACAACATTGCTGTCAGATATAATATACATAAGGTGTTGTTTTCCTGAAATATCAGTGTCATATCAGAAATTTATGTGTCATATAGGGTGATATCACTACAGTCAGGTTACTGTACTTTTCTTGTTTCTTCTGTGCATTTATTAGGGGCCATTTTGCTAATTACTTGACGTGTTACATACCTTAATTTCTCCCTTTACTTACATACTACAAGTTTTAAATGTGTGTTTTTTCATAATGTTCGCATTCCTGCTAACACATTACCTAGTGTCCACAACACTTGTATAACTTTCACTTTCACTCATGTCAGTAGGATAATTATGTTCCTGAAAATCAATATTAATAGTCTCAAGTTTTCACATATTCAGGTTGTAACGACTGGCTGTAACGAAAGCTCAGACTGTCCACATTCTCATGTCAAGGTTCCAGATGACAAAATTGTGAGACCCCACCCCAACCTGCTGCTATTGCTGCAGTTCACATTATGTTAGTAGTGTAATAAAACATTCTTTTTTTTATTTCACAATTAACACTAGTATAATATTAGTATATTAGGTAAACTAAAAGTGGGCCATTTTGTATTTGTATAGAAGTATTAAAATAGTATACAAGCAAGTATACTTACTACAAAGGAAGTATACTTATGTATACTTTAAAAAACAAACTTTAAGTATCCTACTTTTTTGTAAGGGTCAACTTGGCCGAACTATATTTTGTAAATATAAATATAGCTCTTAAAATCAAATCACCTAAAATGAGAATTCTTCTGATTGTATTTGTAGACAAAGGTTTCATACTAAAATACCCCTACCAATTTTTAGTTGTCGTGAAACTTACCTCTTACGAGGATCCTGGTTCGAGCCTGACTGGTTCTATTTGGAGTTCTCTGAACAACCCAGAACTTATATACACATTTCACTGTGAGAACACAAACAGACATTAAACACTGTCAGCTCCCTGGCACAAAATCTATGTAACGTGTAATAGGGCAGCTCAAGGGGTCAGTTGGTAACTGGTTTTAGTTTGCTGTGCTCTAATCAAAACACTAGGGGGTACTTTTTGCATATATTCTTATCCTTCAATCTCTGCAGGTGCCACACCTCACCTGAACCAAACACAGTATTTTCAGTAGGTGAGAACACAGCTGACACTGACAATCTCCTCTTTCTCCATATATCTGAAAGAGCATCTCTAGATAATCTCCAGACCTGATGCTTGCGAGTTCAAAATCAACAAAGATGCAGTAAACATAGCTTTGTTTTTCAATGTTAGCAGGATTTACATGATATTCAGATAGAAGATTACATTTTCTTTTAAAAACCAGCATCTGACTCAGCATCTGTTTGCTTCTTCACAGGGTTGTGGGCTGCTTCGGTAAGAACCCAGTTTCCGCTCAAATAAGCACTAATTAAGATGGCCATCAAAGCACTAAGCATGGTGCGCTTGCTATCTCTGGATGTATTGAATGCGATCAGGATTGTGTTACAGAGAAGGATGTTTTGTCACCCTATTGTGCATTGTTAGCCAAGTGGTGCTAACAAGACTCAAGTCTTCCAAGAGCAGAATGAAAGGCTGCATTTTTTTTCTTAGAGAGTGGATGAGATGGAGGTCATTGCCAAGAATGGCCTTTGTAGTGCATCACATGGTGTGTGGTGTCCTGGCAGCCTCTCCAACATGACCGTGGGGCCACTGATTAAAAACGACAAGAAAGGCTGGATACAGGAGGGGATGAGAGAAGCAGTCAAACTGTCAGCATGGTCGTAAAATAACCACTGCACAGGCAAAGGACACCAGTCACTCACTGACAACTCTCTGCCTTTTTCCCCTTGAGGTGAGCCGGAGGAGGACAGCAGCCTCCGTGCACTGCTTTCTTGTTGCTACTGACATATTCTCAGTTTGCATCTATTCCTACTCATGGCCAAAATGTCCTTCACTTGCCACTTCACAATCTTGAAAACAAAGAGTGTGCTACCATTCTCATTATTCTGTATCTTCCATCTGCTGTCACAAAGGTCAGCGATCGAGTGAATACTCTGATGCATTGTACCGTTTGAAATGTGTGAGGGTGCAATAAATGAAATGATAAGAAATAATAACTAAACCTTTTTTCATCAAACAAATTTTGATAAAACTACTTCTGTCAAGTTCTTCTACGTTTGTACTTATAGTAAATTTTAAAGCATCTACTTCATTACTTAGTAGTAATAAAGTAGATTAATTATTTGAAGCGGTACTTCTTGTAGTGGAGTAATCTTTACTTGCATATTAAGTTTGTGCACCACCTACATAATACATTCAAACTGTATTTTTTTAAAATAAAAGATAGACAACAAAACAGTAGAAAGGTGATAAAGGAACCATTTTTCTTTTTACACATGGCAGCACAGCTTGACTCCACTTGAGGCGCTCTAATGGTCCAAACGTGATATCTCTCTGCAGTAATGACAGCCTGTCATGTTGTTAGAGCACAGACTGATCCTGAAAGCATTCCACAACATTCGTCAGTCTTTTCACACCTTCCCCCATACAGCTCCCTCCAGCTAAGATGCAGTGTACCATCAACACAGTGTGCCTCTTCCATTACACAAGTGGCTCTATACAAGATATCTTTAATCCTATCCAAGCTGAGGTAAAGTTTTGAAAGTCTTCCTGTTTTCACATTCATTTTCGTCTAGCAGGTTAATGTCATTCAGCGTTATGGGATTTATCAGTACCCCTAGCCTTTTGTTCTAAGACACATCCCATCAATACATATAGAAGGGCTCCAGAAAGAGAATAGCTCCTTTTGAGCCAGTGTTAGATGAGATGATTGATGGATGCAGGTCTGTGCTGGGAATACAAATGGCAGGTTTTGATTCCCATTGCCTTTGGGAAATATGGGGACTTTAGCTTTCATGACAGAGGCCTTACAGAGAAAGCTCCAAGAGAGAGGGACAGGCAGAGGAAAGGAGGATTTCCCTCAGTGCAGTTCAGGAGGCACAGAGGAAACAACTACATTGTAACTCCAGGCCTGAATATGTATAGTATATCTATATAAATAATATTCTTTCCAATGCATCAGCACTGCTCAATTTTTTTATATGTATTTACTATTATTTTATCAGTTTTCAAAACAAAACACCTTAGTTCTTATACAGTATAAATTGAATATGTAATCACAATGAGCTGCTTTTCTGTATTGGCCTTGAAATGTTATCAGATTTCATCACAGGTGTAGACACAACAAGCTTCGGCTAATTACACAATAATAATGGTTCATATCTATGATGATTATATGCACATTAAAAGTGCTTGTGCAAAAATCCCAAGTGAATCCTTGGAAGAAATGAAATAAACACTAAGCTGAAGCTAATAAAACCACTAGTGAAACAAAAACTGACTGAAATTTCAGTTAAATTCAAAAATATTATTAAAACATTTGAAATGTAAAACCATTATGACCTTTATTACAAAATAAATGCCACTTTCTCTCTTCCTTTGGTGTGACTAAAGACTGTATAGTACTCCTTCTAAAACTATAGACTATTGCTTAAATGCCTTGTAAGTCTTTTGTCCTTGCCGGCTATGGATCTGCTTGTCAGTAGCAATGTGCGCTCTTGAAGAAATATTGAGCAGTGGACAGACATTGTCACACCGGTTCAGTGCCTTGATAATTGACTCACAGAAACACAAGGTGACAGCAGTGTGTGCAAACGTGCGCACTTCATCACTGGAAAGTCACTACTGGTGTCAAACTACAAGCGAAAGCCCCATTTTATTTTCATTCCAAGCTTCTTCAGCTTGTCTAATCACCCTTCTATTCACCTGCATCCTCACTCCACTCTATGGAACAGGAAAGAAAAGCTTGATAGGCTGCTTCCCACTCTGACCAGCATGGCCAGTGGAGATACTTGTGGGGCCAGTCAATACTGTGTAAAGGCTCCATTTAGCACTGATGTGCCTGTGAGACAGAGCCTCTGGCGTGAGTGGAGGGGGAGGACGGCAGAATGGGTTCCTGAGATGTTTGGCTCTGACAGAGATGGATGGTCTGAGGCTCCACAGCCAGCAAGGACAAAGGGACACCCAGCCTCGTTGGCCTGCTCCATCCACAGCACAGAACCAGCACTTTTCACTCACGGGATCCTGTGTAGAGGTGAAAATGAAATTACTGCAGAGAGGGGAGCTGGTGGAGAAGAAATAGAAGGAGGAGGAGGAGGAGGAGGAGGAGGAGGAGGTGGTGGTGGTAGAGGAGGAGCGTGAATGAGCCTGAGCATCTTGCTGATGAAGTCGTGCCTGCTTTTCTAACACTATGCACTTTGTCACAATATTCAAGCAGCTGAATTATTCATCATGGGAAATCCAGCAGAGCAACTCTTGAGCTGTCCATTACACACGTTTCTCCCAGTGGCTGATGGGAGAGGAACTGCAGAGTGACGCTACCTGCTGTGTTTGATCCTTAACCTAGCAGCACCAGAGGGTGTCTTCACTGTCAGGAAGGACAGTAACAGCTCACTGTCAATGGTTTTTCTTATGTTTTAAACAGTTTCTCTTCATACTGAAGAAATCTTGACACAATCATCTTCTTTATCTGAGTTAAGTATGTCTCATTTATCATTTGATGAAACAATGAGTTACCCATAATTCTTTGCACCGTTTGTGTCCTCTTTTAGCAGAATCTACTTTTCTCAAGTCTCCTGGTGCTGTGTTGAACTTTTCTTTTACAGACCCAGATTTGTAAGAGTATGTAGGTTGGCTGTGGCCAATAATCACCATCACCTCCCACTAAAGTTGTGGCACATTTCAAAGTTGCAGTAAAAAGAACGAGAAAACAAAACAAAACTCACAAACAAGAATGTTTTAAAGGGACACAACAGTTTGCCACATTTTATCACAGCATCCTACCAGTGTTAGATGAAATAAATGTCATCAGAGTTTTGCAAAAGAAAAAAAAAACTCAGGGAAATGCTGCCAGTGAGCTCCTTCAGTGTGAGCAACTACATTGTTTCTTGTGTGCATTTATGAAGAAGAGCTTCTTAAAATTATGACACCTGGTAAGTGGTCCATGGTCTTATCATTAACAGTGTTTTGAAGCCAGTGTATAGTGTAAGTGTGTTTTAGTTTGCCATCCACTTACATATTCCACTCTAATAAGTGATGGATTGTGAAAAGAGCTTTGTTTTTGTTTCATCATTGTTTAAGCTCTCGCTTCTATTGAGGACATTTTAATTGACTGTTTCAAGCAACAACAAGTCTGTGATATTCACAATGGCTTTATTCAGTGATGCCTTTAAAGCTGTGCTGTTTGGACTGAATGTTGAATATACAATGTAAAACATTAGACAGGAATTTAGTGGACTCAGTCTCATCATGGAGTCATCTGTCTGTCAACTTCATTTCTTTAGTTCACTGAAACTATCAGCACCACTGTGGTGCTGGCCCATAACCCTTAAACCCTTTTATTGGAGTGTGTCTTGGACCCCATTTTCATTGTTTTATGTATCATAGTTGATCATGGAGTCATAACATGGAGTTAAAACTTCTTCTTACTCCTTTTCAAATATGTTTCTAAATTATTCAACTTTATTTCTGTTAATGTTTTGTATTTTCAGTAAATATTGATTTTCTTAACATTTATTTATTTAATTATATACTTTTGTTTTAAATATTCAAAAATTGATTTCAATTCAATTCAATACATCACAAATCTGTGATAATTAGCTTCTCAGTGGCAACAGGTCAGACTGTGGTTGTACTGGGCAGCTTCTAGATATGAAGTGTGAAAGGGATCAGGCGGTTCCTGCAAAGAGAGATGCCCTCTCAGTGAATCTTCACTGCAAAAATAAATTTAAGTCAGTTTTGCAAGTTCAGTTAACTTAAAATTTCACAGCAGCAGGTGAACTTACAATTGAATGAATTCAAAATGATTGACAGTCTACTAGTTGCTATATGAAATAAAACAGACTCATAGAAAGCAGATTTCTTTCCCACAAAACGGCATAGAAGTGCAAAGTCCCACTGTACAAATACTGCTGAGTAATTGTGAAGCTCTGGAAAGAACTACTTGCTGATTGAAGCGTTCACATTTGTGGAAACTGCTTTTACTGTCAATTAAGCTGTGGTCATATTTTCCACTAAGCACCACACAATAAATCTGACCATGTCATGAATGTAATGGTTTTGAAAATGAAAGTAAAGACACAGACTTTTATATCATTCGCCCATAATTTAAGAGCGAGCACAGGCGTTAAATTGTGAATTACGTGAGATATGATTTTCCTCGCTATTAGACATTTCACATCGTAAGGCCTGTTAAACCCAATAGCTTGTGGAGGAGTAAATGTACTGTACTGTACTCAACCATGTGTCATCCATCTCCTCAGAGTTTGTGTGCCAGCTGTCCACAAATCTCTGCATATCACACTCTGTCATTTGTCATGTCTCCCCAGTAAAAGGAAGTTGAATGGCATCACAGAGCCCGCTGTGTCAGCCGAGAGCACGCTGTATGAAGTGTCGCTGCTCACAACAGGTCACCCACTGGAGGCATCTCATTTCCCAGCTGTGAGGTTCTGAGTTATGTGCATGGCTTTCCGCCATCGTGGGCCATTTCATAGAGGGCAGACAGTGTGACCTCGTTGTGCAGAGCTGGGGGTTTTGATAAAGCCTGCAGAGGGATGAGCGTCTTCCCCCTCCACTACTCCGCTGTGGATACAGACTTGCTGTGTACATGCTTTCCTCTCCCCGAGGCGAGTGCACGTCTGCTGCAGGTCACATGAGTGATCAAAGACACAGCGGGGCGGCCCAGAGCCACCAGTGTCTCCTGGCTGCAGGCATGGTGATGGAAAGCAGAGTCAACAGGTGGGTACCAGACAGAGCAGGAATAAAAAGAGCTTTGTCTGAGAAACAAGATGGAGTCACGCAAAGGGGCTCGAGGGAAAACAGAAAGAAGACAAAGGGGAGGGAAAGCGAGAGGCAGCAGCAAATCACCAACATAAAGATGCGGCACAAATAGACATTTTCTCTCCAAAGAAAGCACTCAAGATGACACGATGATACATCTTTGTAAATGATAAAATAAACACCTGTACAAAACGCATATGGCTAGAACAGGCCTGTCTAAACAAAGCCAGACCAAAAAGGATAAATGTTAGTTCTACAGAGAAAAAAATCCAGGTATTTCATCTTGACATATTCCATTCCATAGGATAAATTAGATAAATTGGGTAACAAGTTTAATTCCCCTCCACATGTACGTCTGTGAAATATCAGAAACAGTGTAGTGAGAATAACTTAACTACGACACAAAGGTGAAACGATTTGATTTAATTGATCATATGGAAGTGATTATTGTTGGTGGACCAATGAAAGAAAAGCTGATACAGCTGTTTTACATGAGAGTCCACTGGTCTCAACAGAGGCTGAAAGAAAAGAAAAATGCAGACACGTGCAAAGTCACGTTCTTTTTTTGTTATTATTATTATGTTATGATAACAGGTCTTATAACAGGGTGTTTTTTTCTTTGTATTTTAACTGTAGATTCTCTTCTCTCTCTGTTCTATTCTCTGTATGTACCAACATGTGGTAATTACCCATTACATTATTATGAGTTCCCATAGATTTACCAGGTAAATTAATAATTATATGACAGTAAAAGAAGAAAAAATTTAGGCAGATGCATTTTTCTAATTTGACATTTAATTTAAATCAAATATAAACTCATCTTAATCTCTGCATTCAGAGCTGTAGTGATCAGGAAGAATCTCAGGTCATGTCCTCAGTTGTTGTATTGAATAATGTGATAAAAAGGTACCACCTTCATATTAGAAAATATTACAAATAATTCAATAATAAATACTACATTGTTTAATCATCATGCTTTTTTTTTGGAAATAAGCCACAAGCTCTACTAAAATACATTTAAAATTAAATTCTAAGATTACACTTTAAATGATATGACCAAATAGACCCATTTTTAAAGGAGCCTGTAAACAGATTTTTTTTACAAATATTCACATGCGGTACTATATTGTCTATATTTGTATACAGAGAAAATACTGCAGACCATTACTATACCATTACAGCCTTTTGTGTATGTATATTTTATACAATAAAAATACACAATGCAAAAATCACATTTCTAACATATGATGGAATTTAGGTCACGCTTACATAATATTTAGTCATGGCATGTGGTGGAGATTATACAGCCAAAACCTGTATGTATAAATTGACCTGACAAATGGTTAGAAATACTAAACACATGTTCAGACTTGAGTCAACAGTATTTTTTCTGCTCCTTCCTCTGTCTGTCTGTCAAGAGGCAGGAAAACAACAATGTGGCTTTGGTTCTGTATTTAAGACTAATCCAATATCTGATACCTGGGAATTAAACAGGGCAATGTAAATAGTTTGCATCAAAAAATGACCAGGGAACTTTTATATACAGTGCTGTGAAAAAGTATTTGCAGAATTTTTTTTTCTTTTTGCATATTTGTCAAACTTAAATGATTCAGATCATCAAACCCATTTTTATATTAAACAAAAATAACCCAAGCAAATACAAAATGTAGTTTTCAAATGATGATTTCATTTATTAAGAGAAAAAAAGCTGTCCAAACCTGCCTGAACCTATGTAAAAAACTAATGCATTGCAGCCTATGCAGATGGAGAAACCCAAGAGTACAAAGATGACTCATCCAGGGGGTCATAAAAGAACCCAGAACAACATCTAAAGAACTGCAGGCCTCACTGCCTCAGTTAAGGTCAGTGTTCATGATTCAACAATGGAAAAAGAGACAAAAATGGCATCATGGGAGAGTACCAAGGTGAAAGTCACTGCTGGCCAAAAGGAACACAAAGACATTTGCCAAAAATTGCTCGTCTTAGTATTAATGGTTCCTCGTCTAGTATCTCAGCCAATAAAGGGAATGTCATTGTGAAGACATAATGGGTCTTAAGTCTATTCATTTATTACAGTACATGTTGTCCATGTCACAGACTTTATTGAAACCATAATTTCTTACAATGTCAACAACTCCAATAATATATATATTCATCGAACCTGATATTAATAGCCACTACATAAATGATTATGAAAATTTAAAAAATAAAAACGTAGGCAATGTAAATGAAATATACACCAATCAGGCAGCAATATGACCACCTGTACAATCTGATGCAATCCAATACAACAGCTCTGGTTCCTATTCTGCTCTGGACCAGGCAAGCTTTAAATAATGAATTACCATAGCAACTTAATTCAGCTTAATTTAACCTGCCCAAACTAAATTAAACTGGGATAGCTGGAAAATCACAGTTTGGCAGCACAGAATAAATCTCTATGGTAACTTGACCGGGTTTAATTTATCCTGCTTTTGTACAACCAAGAAAAGGATAAAGTCAGCCAGGATAAGTGGACAATCCTGGCTTAATCCCTTACCTTGGTTTTGGGCAATACCCCTCAGGACATAATGCCACTACAATGTTATTGAGCGTGAGACAAACACTGTTGGTGGAGAGTAGCCACAGGACTGCTGAAAACCCTGACGCTGAGAGGACCTGTGTGCAGGACTCACTATGTTAGAAAACAATGCACAGGCTGACTGTTGTTGGGCCACAATTGAAAAAAAGTATATATTTTCACAAGTGTGGAAAAATAAATAATGGCTTTGCAGGACAGATTGGTTTGCACAAATATATTCCAAATCATTATCTCGCTGGAAGTTGTGAAGCTCTTTAAAATCTACAAATTGGTTTGCTATAGCGCCAGCTGGACGTGCAGAGCTCCAGATGACGGATGGAATTAGTAAAACTGAGAGGAATAATAGACTTTAATATAGTAATGAGAATCTCTGCTGCTTGTAACTGCTCTTCAGTTTAGTGGAAGGAAGTGCTCAAATGTTTCTGGATCTTCTGGGCTCTGTATGTTCCA
>OMLM01004563.1:37394-61864 GCA_900302695.1 Helostoma temminkii | reverse complement strand
GATGCTGGTGGCGCAAGAGGAGGGAGGGAGGAGAAGACGGCATCACCGCCACCTCCATGGCCACGTCGATGGCCACATCCATGTCCAAGTTCAGCTACACCACCATTAGCACCACTGCCACCTGCTGAGCCTTGAGGAGAGCTGGGTGGTCGCACCAGTGGCTGTCGGGCAGCGGCTACAGCGTCCGCCCAATGTTTTTTCTATCTCTGTTTATCACTCCTCATCTTAACATGCGGTGAGTCATGTGCTGAGTAACATCCCTGCCCTCGTGCATGAGGCCTTTTCGAAAGGTCTCGCTCAAATTCTGCGTGCATGGTTGCAGCGTGCGAGGTGGGGAAAACATTATTCAGTTTAGTGACATTCTTTTTCTTGTTTAATCGGCAGCATCCGCTTTGTTGCATCCTGAAGAGAACATCAAGTGCCTGTGCTGTTTGTGTGGCTTTATTTGTCATAGTGGTTTGTTCACTGGATGACACATTTTAGTGAATAACTATGTTGAAAAGCCTCTGTACATGTAAATATTATGTTTATGTTCTGACTGTGCCAAAGGTTCATTTCTGACAGAGTCACAGGTTAAAGAATGAGGACTCATTAACTCATAAATTAATCAATATAGATTTCAGCCGCTATTTAGTTTCATTCATTCATGCAGCGTCTCTCTCTTTCTCCCTCAGCCTCCCCTCATTTATTCATGATCTTGTCGAGTTCCTAGTAATAGTTTGATGTTTTGACTATTTTGCAGAACCACTTAATGATGCATACTGATAAGGCAGGTGCATCTTTATATTAATATCTAAAATCATATTCCAGGCGTACATAAATGAGAATATCTGGTGTGAGGAAACAGACAGTTTTCTTGTAGTGTAACAAACTGGGATGAAACGTGGCTTGGTTATGGTTTGCACTGCTACTGAATACTGATGCAGACATTAACATCAGTATGTGAATTAGCAGAAAAGGTGCAGATTTACCAGTGAAAGGCTGAGCGCACCTGCCTGCTGCTTCAGGTTGGCCCTGCTACAAATGGCACGGGAAAAGTGCTTTAGTCAAACTCACCTTTTCTGCTCAATTATCTCTGTGCTGTCTTTTATGTTCTCTCTCTGCCTTCCGCTGCAGTGCTGCCAATTACTCTAAGCATTACCTAAGTACAAAGCCCCTGTTTCCAGGCTTGGACTAACGAGGTGTCTCAGGGACCCTCTCCTGCAGCGCGAATCTCGTGGCTTTGCCTTTTTAAAACTGACGACAGATGTCTCCGCTTACACACTCCGTCGTCAATTCTTTGATAATGATAATAGGAAACTTGATTTCTAAAGAACCTTCACACAACAAGCGGAGCTCAAAGCTGAAGCTAGAGACAGGATGTGGAAGAACACTGAGACTGACTGAACGGAGCTCGCATTAGCATATGATTTCTTTTTATGCTTAATAATTGTTAGGTTGTGGTGTCAAACAGCCATGCTGGACTTTAAAACGGCCACAAGTGTAGCCTCAACACGGCCTCTGTATGTAGCCTCTGTTCGTTTTGGTTTAGCTGATGGAAAAAGGTCATAACTCCACAGCTGGAGTCAGTTTTCCACCACAACACCAGAATCTCCTTCCCATTAGCACATACAGATGTGCTGTTGACAGCACATTCAGAAATCCCAGCTGAAACTATTAATGACTGAATTTGGATATTATGCCAAAATACGGCTGTGACAGTGTTAAAGTGAATAATTTAACGCCCCATTAACATTTAAGGCTGACTCTGAATTTTTATCAGTCGGTCTCTGTAGAATGAAAGTAGCTGGGTTTGTGTTAAGCAGTGTGATGTAATACTTTTGTGCTACACACTGACAGCTTAGCGCTGTCATCTCCTACCGCTTTCAAGTTTGATCCTCTTTCACATGTCCTTCCATCGGAGAGAGCTCCCCGTCCCCGCAGCTCTCCATCCACCCACCCACCACCACCCTCTGTTTTATCCCTTCCAGCGCAGAGGCGTAATACATGAATGACAATAGCGCGCGGGTGACAGCTGAGATTTGCAGGCACAAGCACCACTGTCCGAGTGAGATCAGAACAAACAGTGAGTTTGGCTTACTGACAGACAAGTGGCAAACAGGCAAACAGAAATCCCCAGCAGAGCCGTACTTGTAAACACTGGACTCCACTCTTTGCTTTTGTAATTAAAGCAGCAGACAATGAGTGATTTCCACGTGTTTGCCAGCATGAGAATCTGAATTCGTCTGTGTTTCAGAAAGTTTCATTGACCTTATGAAACTGGACTCTAGTTTAATGAAGTGCAGGTTACAAATGTAAAAAGATTAAAGCAGATTAGGAAAAATGAAGACAATCCTCTTCATCAAGAGTTGTTTTTATTCCATAGCCTGTAGATTTACAACATCTTTAAATTACTCTCAGTCTCTGGTTATGAGCAAAACCTGGTCAGACTCTTGAATTTATTCTTGAAAATGTACTGTTTTGTTGAACTTTGTGTCTGTTTTGCTGTCGGCCTCAGCAGCCCAGCAACTTTAGATATGTATTATTAAAATCAGCAAACCACACTTAGGACTACTACTTTCTTATTTTCTCATTTTCAGAGTCGAGCCAGTTACTCAGCACAGATTAAATTAAATTCTCATTCTCATTTTGCACTAAACTGTTCTACTCTAGACTTATATATTGTTTAATGGCACTACAGCTCGCTAGTTATGTAATTATGTTACCTCAAAAAACAAAGACTGCAATTGATCGTTACTGCAAGTAACTGCTGGCTATACCATCATACATAGCACACACACGAGTAGTATCTGTTTTCCTTTATGTCGCAGTAAAGACGTGAATTTACCAAAATGTCCAAAGAGCTTCTGTTCAGTAACAATAAATATCTGTTGTAGCTAAACTACTAAGCTATGGAAAAAATTATTTTTCACCATAACACGGTATGTTTACAGACTCCTAGAAAACAAGGTAAAGTGCCCTCTAAAGGGGAAAGAAATCTAATTCAGCCCCTGTCCCCAGAACAATTCCTGATGCAAATGGAAACTGAAATGAGACGGAGGCACGGGACCGTGCGCACAGTTGATTTCTCTCTTATCTCTACCTCCTTCAACAAGAATCCCATTAGGTGCTCGAGGCAGCACGGGAGAGAAAAAAATAAAAAAAGAAACAGCAAACCTCATTTGCCTTTTTAGTTCCGTACACAACATGTGGAACAAATTTTGATCATCTTGGGACACAAAAGAAGTGACAGCACAGAATTTCAACTAGCAGTGTCATCTTTCATAAATGTCACTGTTCTGGCAGTGAAACAGTAACCTCATATTTGTGATGAATCATTTGTCCTTGCTTTAAAAATAAAAAGGCATGTGGAGCTACAGTATATAGCAAACCATTTGTACTTATTCACTCATTTCTACAAGCTCTAACCTAGCCTTGATAGATAAGCTGCTCATTATGATTCAGCTCTTAGTTAACTCTAACTCTTTCGGCCTTTAGCTCAAGTATTACGTCCTGCAAAGAAACTGATCAGCGTGAGCTTACGAAATCTGTACAAAAAGATGCTTTTCTTAGTTCCTGAAAAGTTGCCTGCTGGGAGTTACAAGATTCTCAGCCAACAGCAAACTCTGACAAAGCACTCATAAGTATATTGCAAGAAGTTTCTTAATTATTTATAATGGCTTCCTGGAGGACGACTGCGAGAAAAATGTGCCTCTGTTGGATTTATTTTGTTCCTTCTCAGAATAATTCATGACTGCAAAGAGCGATTTTTGTAGTTTTGCCTCAAGCACAAAATGAAATATTTTGTTTTGGCCTCCAGGTTCTGTACCTGAGCGTTACAAAGAAATATAGTTAATATGAGTTGTCAAAGAATCTGCTTTCATCTGTTCCTTTCCTGTAGTTTTTTTCTCAGCCTTAAAAGTCTTGTAAAAAGGCAAATGTGTCTTTGGTGGCTTTTCCCCGCTCTTCTTTCCTCTCAAGGGTTGTGAAGAGGAGACGGGAGCTGTTCTTTTCTCAACACCTTCCGAGGGAGGGATCTTAAGTGTTAACATGTATGTCAAGTTAAAGTCTCAGCTTTAAAGGAAAAAAAACCCTGCAAGTAAACAAACTGAGAAATGCTGATGGCGAAGTGATGAAATCACATGTTAAGCTTATTAGCATTCCCCCATGGCGAAGCTGTCTGTGTTTGTGCGTCTACATGTGATAAACTTTTTACCAAAGCAGCCTCTATGTCTGCTGTTTTTTTGTTTGTTTTTTCATTTTGCCACATCTGGTGCCTGCTTGTGCTACATGGTAATAATCTAAAATATGTAACTGTGTGTTAGTTGAAACAGGAGTAATGTCTGAGAGAGGTTTTCAATGTTGGCTTATTGATGTTTGTGATGTTTTGCTTTCTCTGTATCTCGTGTACAATATATTTATGATGAAGTCTTGTTTTGGCTTCTGGCTACACGTTTGGTATTTTTCAATCCAAATGTCCATTATTCGACGAAAATAAATATTGGGACAGCATATGAATATGTTTTGTGTGCGGCAGCATGATAACTTCAATAAAAAAGAGGTTTCTGGTGTAAAATGTACTCGTTTACATTCACTGAAGTTTGACACTTCAGATGTGGACTGAACAAGTGTTCTCCTGGAAAAGGGGCAATGTAATAGCATAGCAACAAACAATGGCAGGTTTCCTAAAGAACACAGTCTGCTGTGAATCAAAGTCCTCTGGGGATGAAAAGCCTTCAGGAAGTTCAAACTCGCATTTCACAGAGCAGGAGTGAAGATGAGGCTGAGTGTTGAGAAGCCATCGCCATAGCAACTCACGTTGCTGCAACTTTAATCTGCTGTCTTGGACCAGAAAATGTACGTTTTCTTTTTCCCAACGTATCCTTCAGAGACGTGGATGTTGCTCTGTGTAAAAACAGAAACACATTTGTTTTTTCTCAGGCAGAGCAGAGGTCCATGCAGACATTTTAAATATTTTATACAGTCAGAGCGTACAGTGAAATGTGCCACATTCTCTGAATATTAATGATAGCTGCTGTTTACTCTTGTAACGGCTATCAGTGAGTTAAAGGCTGCTTTGCTGCATTGCGTATGAGGAAGTATAAACCCTAATGAAACTAGTTTTCTTACTTTTTTGGTAATTTTACATCACATTAACAGAATTACAGTCAATTCCATTACATTTATTCATATAGCGCCGGATCCCTCCAGTCTCTCAAGGCACTTTACATATATATCAAAACCTTACAAAGTTACTTTGTAAGGTTTTGCACTGAAAGGAAGAAACCTCCAGCAGAACCAGGCTCAGGGTGGTCGACCATCTGCCTCGACTGGTTCGGGTGAGTGAAAAGAGGTAAAAGAAGAGAAGACAAGAAAAGAACAGCAGAACATTAAAATATAATATAATATATAACATTGTAAATAGTAAATAAAATCAGAGTATATGACATGAACACGTTGGCGGGACCACATCAGCTACACTAGAGAGACTGAGTATTAATTCTAGACACTACTTGAAAGTTATTATAATTATAACTAATTGAAAGGGCATATAAATGTGTTTTAAGTTTAGACCTCTACGGTTATACTGTCTCATAAGGCCCTGCATTCTCAGAGGGGAGGTCATGTGATGAAGTATAAGGTTTAAGATGATGAAAGAGGTATGAAGGAGCGCATCCCTTTAAAAATTTATCCGTTTAAAATTCCATTCATTTTAAAGATAAATTAGTTCAGAGGTTCAATTCAGTTTGATTTATATAAAGCCAACGCAACAGAGTCATCTAAAGGCACTTCACATATTAAGGTTCTCTCTCTGCTACTGTAGTTCTAGCTGAACCAGGCTCAAGTTGGGTGGCCATCTGCCTCGACCGGGGTTAAAGGGGAAATATTATAATGATTGTAGCATATCTCAGCATTAGGTAAATAAATGTGAGACAATCAATAACTTTCTTTCAGTAACTATAACACCATCCCCAAAACTGTTTTCTGACTGCAAAGTGGAAACAGCATTGTCGTGTGTCAGTGTAAGGCTGCGGAGCCACACACCAAACTTAACTGTAATTTGAGCCAAAAATGTGTCTCCCAGGCCCTGCATGCTGCAGGCACTCAGAGTGTGTGCTGTACGCCATTAGCACACTCATTTCCACTCTATTTGTCATGGCTGCCCTTCGCCACAGGGTTCAGTAATGGAAGTCAACAGCAGAGAGTCTTGTAAATAACCAGTCTTGCACCCTGCACCGACAATGTGCCACCATAGCAACACAGACAGATCATTTGTCTTTCAAGGTGTTCCTGATGACCCATCCTCACCTCCAGCACACTTCTCCTCCACTTCCTTCTTCCTGTGTTGACTTACAACAAAGGAAATGCTGACCTTGTCCATGAAATAACCTGAGCTATGATCTGCTCTGTTGGTTTTATCTACTGTATGTAGGTGGTGCTATCAGTGCTATTGGAACAGTGGTATTACTGTGTCCAGACTTTAGTTTGTCCATATCTGGACATTTAAGTAACTTTTCTCATTTCCACAGGTGGGATCAAGCAGCTATTGGCATTTTAGCTCAACAAATACAACGCAGTTCTGTAAATGAAAACGGCAAAAGCCTTTAGGTCATGAATTATTTCACTTTTTTTCTGTGGAATTTATAAACCTTCCAGAGCGAGCGAGCGAAACACGGCGCCCTGATGAAAGCTGCTGTAATACTCACTGTGTCCTAGGAGGCTAATTCCAATTTAATCAGACTTTTCAGTTTACCTATAGAGCGATAAAGATCCAAAGGTCAGAGAGAGAAAGAAGAGATTTTAATGTGATATAAAATCCTACAACACAGGTCTAAATATCTACAACAGAACCTGGATGCTTTCACTGAAACCTATTGAGTCCTTATCCTCACATGGTGTGGGTGCTTTTCATTGTGATTCCTATCAGGATTCAATTCTACTGCAGGACACAGGAACTCAATATTAAAACGAAGAGTAAGAACAAAACTTGCTACTGCTTTAGAAATGTAGAACGTAGAAACATTTGACAACCTTTCCTTCACTTAAATTCACTCAATCCACCTTCCCAGCTGACAGTGAGCTAAACACACAGCCTGATGAACGACATTTGAAGACACCAAAATTAAGCTGTGACAGCTCAGCCGTCATCCTCGTCCTGCGACCCACGGCCCACCGTGGGTGGAAAACCTTGAGGTCGACACTCCCACCTTGGATGCGTCGGCTCGGGAGAGACAGATTTATCACAACAATCACTGTGATGTCCCTCAGATTTTTTTTTTTCTACTTTTTCTCACCACTGAGGTCTCAAGTTTTTCATTTGCGTGATATATTGTGTAGTTGCTAAGTAACCAAAGTGAAAAGAACAGTCTACATGATGTATAATCTGACATATGCCTTATAAAAATGTTGGGAGGGGTTGGCTACATTTAGAATAGCCTGGAAATGAACACATACATGCACAGTACATGTTTGTTGGTCATACTGCTTCTACATCTGACAGGGACTCCCTGTATGACAACTTTTGGGAATCTCTCTTTGCTTGTTGATTGATATTGGCACATTATTGTATTTTACAAAAAGGCATCACTTAGCCTGTGTTATGGAAGCAGTAATCTACCTTCTTCAGTTGGCGTTGGTGTCGTCTGTTCTGGCCATCTTCAAGCCAGGACCAACAGCTTGCTGCGCTTGGCAAGTGTTGTGCATAAATTTCCTGCACCAGAGAGAAGTATGAAGAAGTGTCAGAGTAACAGGTTTATGTTCTCATCTGTGGCACAGCGCTGTTCTCCTCTTTTATGTGTTGTGTCACTGACACAAGACAGTTCAACGTTACACTGTTTCTTCGAGAATCACTCTTGATCCGTAATCGCCATGAGGCTGCAGATTGGGAATGTCCTCTGGAAAAATGAAAGAAATAAAGGAAAGGAAGGAAATGACCAGTATGGATATTGCTTTCTACTTCTATTTATAAGTTGCCCTGTCTGTCGGTGGTGCTTGAGTGCATTTAGATATATAGATGTACAGTTTAGGGCAGAGTCATTCAGTTGCATCAACCATTCTCTTACATGCACACGTGTTGAGGGTGTGACGTTCAGCAGTGATCTGCTTTAGGATGGTGGTAGAGTGTTTGGTAGCAACGGCCTGTGCTGTGCAGGGTTTGTCTTTTCAGTGTAATGGTGTCAACATCTGAGGTATGATGTGTTTTTATTCTGTTGACCAAAGGAAAATACTGCAAACTACCATTTAGCGTCTGGATTCATGCACACAAAATTCTTCCATTTTTCTCAGTCACTGAACTCTCATGTCATTTCTCTTTTTCTGGATTTCCAAATGTCTCCTGGGGAAACCTGTTCCTGGGATTGATGCCTCTGGCTTGTGTATCAAAATCAGTGGCAACCACAGGAACCTAAAACACACTTGAATGAAAAATACTGGCATCACTCCTGTGATATATATATATAAATATATATCTTTATCTATATCTATATATATATAAATATGAGGTATTCATGAAAATAGTTAATTTCACCCTCATCCTAATATCAGCAGAATTCATCACAAACATATTGTGTTCCCACAGTTGGCCACAATCCATTAAGGGCAATGATTTTACTCACTCGGGTAAATAATATTCATTTCCTTTTTTGCGTATATACAGCACACCATGGGCATAGAAAAATAATCTCTTTCTTTTATCAAAGATACCCACACTACTTGATTCATTTATAGATGGTTTCCTGGTGGAAAGTGCTCTCAAGGTTTCAGACTTTCATCAAACAAAGAGGTAAATAATTGGATGAAAGAGCTTTTGTGTAGCGAAATAGAATTGAACATACAATATACCTGAATGTGGTACAAGTGCAGGAAGACACTGTGTGTAGCAACACAGAGGAAGGAATCAGTACATTATATTTTGCTACTGGTCGATTTCAATCCAACCATGTTAACATTGTACAAAACTGTGAAGGTAATGGTATAGATGTATGTTAGACTGACATTTTTATATGATTTTACAGATGAGACCATAAGTTCAGACAGTTACACATTTCCTGCACACGATTTAGCAATAAAACGACAGATACAACATTCAAGTGCCAATGGAAAAAATAATTTTGTGGCAGGTACATTGGTCACAGTTTAATGAGCAGATAGGGTTGTGAAGATGGTGGAGTACTGACGTCGCTTCAACCTGTGGTCTTGTCGCTGATGTCATGTACATGGCATCCGAAAGATTATGATTTTATTATTATGAGAAAGAGTAAGGTTGTTAAAGATAAGATCCTTTCTTAAATTTGATACAGCAGCATCTGAACGAGACCAACTATTTAAATTTTTTAAGATTTTTTTTATCCACATTCTTGCTTGATAAACTGCTGTTATGTTGTCTTTCTAGTAATTACTACTTACAATCAAATACAGGCTTGAAATATTCATTACATTCATTTTTTAAATACATTTTCCACAAAAAATACGAATACAAACAAATGAAATGCAAACCATTAAACATCATCGACACCACTGCTTTAACCACTGTGTACCTCTTGTCCACTGGTAAGTTCCCTCCATCTGTCTTAACCAGACATTCAGTCTTCACAATTATGTGTATTAATAAAATTAAATAATTCATTACTTTTAAGTAAAATAGTCCATAGGTCATGTTTTCATGTGTATTTTCATTTGAATTAAAACTCTTCAGGTCATTATTTTAAAAGCATCCTCTCCATGTATGTCACATACATGTTATATTTGTGTCCTTAAGCAGGTAACATCAAACACGAACATTTTGTATATATAAAAGCTTTATGAATTAAAGATGAAAAGTGATATATTTTTTAGCTGCAGTAATGCTTCACTCTGAACCTAAATGACACCTGCAGTACATGAAACCAGCAGAGCAGTACCGTGGCTGAAGGAAATACTTCTTTTATTGCTCTGGGCTCTTTAAGGTCGCGATCAATCATCACAAACCTACAGAGAAATTAATGCACACAAAGCAAAAGGGTTTGAATTAACAGTAGCATATTACATTAACCTTTTCAGTGTAGAAACAATACTCAGACCAATCATATCCCTTTCTGCTACACCTGCTAGAATTTCATGACTATGTGGGAATCTGGTTATTAAGACCAAAGAAATAAGTAGATCGGTCTGATCCTGGCAGTAATATCTGGGACTGGGGCACTTGTCCATGCTCGCGTCACAGCTGCTGACTGTGTTAATAGGAAAGATGACAAAACATGCGACTAAGTCAGTCTGGCCACATGTCCACCATTTCCTTCTGGTGCTGTTTGCCAGGGCTCTACAGCTCAGAGTCCAAACACAGGAGTGGAGGAGAGACATCATCCATCATTCTAGTTGACACCTCATTATGAATATGGCGATGTCCAAAGACAGACCACATGGCACGGAGACACGGGGCTTCACTGAGAGAGTGTGTAACCTAAAAGATGCAGGCAGAGGACACTGCTTTAGGGTTGGCAACATCAGAACAGAGGGACAAAGAAAGAAGAAATAAAAAAGGTTGAACATACTTTAAAACCACAAATCAGACTGTAATGACATGGGTTAGACAGACAGCACCTAGACACAGACGCTGAAAAAAATCACATGCATCACGGCTTTCAGGGGATTTCTCAGATCCAGTCGAATGGTTCCCCTCAGGTCGAGATTGCTTACTTTTTCCCAGATGAATGCGCCCTGCAGCGTGACATCAAAGCAGCAGGATTAGGTGTTGATTAGGCTTGACAAGAGGCTTCAGTCTGAGCACAGGAGAGCTCCTCTGATGCCACAGACAGACCTCAGTGGTAAACACAGAGGAAATGTAAGTAAGGTTAAGTAAGCCTACTGTTAAGACTACTGTGTTTCATATCTGGGGCGCAGTTGCTAATGTTTTTAAGCATTCTGTTAAGGTATGGTCAAAGCAAACACTGTGAAGTATTAGTTCTTAAAGCTTGGTGAAGCAGCGGCCTGACTAACACCACTCACTCCTGGATCTGCTCTCTGTTGTCTCTTCCCGCATCATTTCGTTCACCATTTTGTCCAATAAATGATGTTAGTTAACGATCCATTAGCAAAGGCATTAGCTTGTTTTTGATAAAAAATATTCAAATGTTCATTTCTGACCCAAGAACTCAATCCACCTCACGCTCAATAAGTCATAATAAGTGGGAAATAATGGCAAAAAAATACAATTTGTGTGTATGCACACAACTGTTAACATTATAAGCCTTTTTTAGTTCTGGGTAACAGAACTAATGCATCATCACATGGTTTCAATATGTATGAACTTAAGCCTCTTCCTGTAGTTTATTATATACTGAGCTTGAAGCTAAAGCAATGTTTGGGTGTGAAAAGAATTTGTGATATCTTTCATTAATTCATTCATTCAATCAACATGAGTCTCATTATGAAGAGTTACCATAAAAAGCTGTTTATGTTAACATTCGTCTCACATAGTAAAGATGAGATGAGGCCTTTTCGCCTTCATTGAGAACCTCTTTGGTAAAATGTCACATTTTTGTTATGGGGCACATGAATCATGAAACATAATTGAACTCCTTTGGGAGAAACATGATTCTGTGTCTTCTCCAGTACAGAGGTTTGACTTGAGTTGTCTGGCAGGATGCTGTCAGTCATCCAGACAGGCAGAGGACCCAAGGGCCTGAAAGTGAGAAGAGCCACATGAACTAGTATTGGCTCGGTTTATGGCATCAAAACATATAGTACGAGGGTAAAAGTAGAGCACTCACTGCAGCCTCTGATGTTTAACTACTTTTGTCTTAGTTAATTCATCCCAAAAATCAATGTACATCATCTCTCTCGTCCTTTCTTCGCTCTTTACGGCGATGTAATGTGTCACCACAGTGACGGACTAGATGATAATGGAGTTTATTTTGTGTAGGATGGTGTCAATCTTGGATACAGCACAAAGCCCGGCTGCTGGAAGTTCGAGGCACTGATCCCACAAACGAGAGTGATTTAGATTTGACTGAAAGCTGGCTAAGCGAATGCCTACTGAGACGTATCCAGAGTAAATGTAAGAAATGTTTGATTGTTTTACAAGGTCAAGAACTTCAAGCTCAATTTTCCAAAAAGGGCCTGTTTGTCCAAGTTATGTGTGTTTTAATAATGGATAGATCTCTAAAATAAATAAATAAATGCAGCTTTTAATATAAAACCTTGCTGATTGAATGCTGTTATGTAAAACACTGCAGAAAGTTTTCTTTATTCTTTTCTTTCGTGTTTTTTAATGACACTTAACTATCATACCTGCAGTAAACATCTAGACTAGACAGAGCGGTGCAGCATTTCTGTTCCTTATTGAATAAAAAAAAAGAATGAATTTCAAGCTAATCATTTTTTACTGTCTTGTACTGTGTTGGATTTTATTCTTTCTCCATATTTTGGTCAAATATCCAAAACAACTACGAAGAAGAAAAATCGATCGAACTTATGATCCATGTTTACAAACACCAACACAGAGGTGTCATCTTTTATAGATGGATAAAAGATGATTGTTGATTGAGCTTCTATGCAGTCCTATATATTATATTATATTATATTATATTATATTATATTATATTATATTATATGTTTTCTGTTTTGATGTTTTAATGGCTGCTTTACATCTGGCCCAGAGAGTTGAAAATTTGCCTTTTTTTTCTTAAACTGGCACATTTACAGCAATGTTGATTAACAGTGCAATGTTCCTGAAATTAATAAAATAAATCCAACTAATATGCAACTGCAATTATATACATATTTTCTGAATGAATGACAACATCTATAAACCAAATGTGATTGCGTAATCTCCAGGACTGACAAAGACCTGGAGATTGAGTCCACAGTTCGGTGTGAGGTTTGGTTCAGGCACACTGGATCCGGAAGATTGTTTATCAATATGTATCATTTATGTTTATTGTTAATATTTTTTAACAGTCACACGCAAAGTCTCTCAAGTTACATGCTCTTATGTCACTGGGTACATATTCTTCTGGCTTATACCTCTAAGGAGGATCATGCAAATTGTGACATACAAACCTACAATATCAATATTTGACTTTATTTACATTTTAACAAACCATACAGTAAGTAAATGTTTTAAGTAAACATGCTTCGCTTGCTTAAAATATTCTTCACCAGGGTCAAAAATAGTTTTGCATATACTGATTGTCGGGAGGAGCGAGGAGAGGAAGTTAACTTTCTTATCTACTTGAAAATGAAAACACGTCATGTAAATTTAGACCCTTGAACTGTGCTTTTTCATTTCTGCCCAATTTGTCCAAACAAGCAACAGTACGCCTCCGAACTTGATGAGAAAAATACCATTTACTCTGATTTCTTTAAAACGCTGGGGCTGGGCTAAAGGTCTCCAGGGGAGCGAAGGTCAGAGTTTAAATGAACACAGGCTCCATAATTGGCTTTTTAGTAGTTTTGGATGAATTGTGTTCTGACAGCTTCACACATGCAGGCTGTTCTCATAAAGAGGCTACAGCAATCAGGCCATAACAAAGCATGAAATAAGGTTGAAATACTATTTTCATCTTTACCGCTCATTCCCGTAACATTGCTGTACATCCAAAACCTGCAGTGTAGTGTGTGATGTAAGAAAAAATTCCATGAATATTCCCTGCGGAGGAATTGCATTTTAAATGAGCACAAAGAAAAGGAGATGATGAAGAAAAGAGCAAATAGGCATATTAAAATTGTATAAGGAAGAATTACAATGTGTGTGCTGGCAGCAGAAATATTAAGATACATGTAAGTTACACAATAATAAATGAGAAAACGTGTTTTGCAATGTTCTTTTTTCAGCATTCAGAAACACAAAGCACCTCGAGCACCACGTGTGACGTCTTTTTGGTTTTGGTGCAGTGGAAGCGAAATGATTCATTCCTTTCAAAGTTCAATGAAACATAATAACTTTGTGAAATTTCTGAGAGAAGATAACGGCTTTGTTTGACATGTTTATACAGTTTCCTCGGAAAAAGAGAAGACAGACAAGCTGCATGGATCTTTTCTCAGCCACAAAGACTTTGAGTGATCTCGGATTAAGTAGCTTCAGTGTGATTTAAAGTGGCTAAACTCTGTTGCTTTTCCTGTTTTTCCGTTTCCAGCGCATCTTCGATGACATAGATTATAATCACCCAGTGAGCTGAGACAAAGCAGAAACCAGCCAAGTGAAAAGCCTTGTTTTACTGTCAGCTGGTTTACCAAGCAAAGCCAGGCTCTCAGAAGTAAATGCTATTAGTTTTATCATTTTTGTGCTTTTTCATCCCTTGTGGAAAAAACTATTACACAGTGTAAAGGATTCTGGTTAACAGACCATTATGGCACTTTAAGAGAGGCTTAAAGCAACTTTTACTTTTTATTATTCTTAGAGAAATGATGAAAACACCAGCTTCTAAATACAGCGCTGCATTATGGATTGTTTATTGCCATATTTTGGTTAGAAGTTAGTTAGTAAGATGCCAGCGTGGCTCTTCAGAACGATCATTGCTATTTATTGCTGTTTCAGAACAGCGATAAACCTCCCAGGTCAAATACACCATATAAACCATTTCTTTTCCAATAATTATCACTGAATATCATTGTGAGGAGCTGTTTGAAAAATCAATCTCACCACTTCTACTCAACTATTTCACATTTCGCTTTCACAGAAGAAAAGGCTTCAAATGCCTCCTTAGATCTTTGCTAACATCTATCCATCCATTATCTAAACCACTTATCCTGTTAAGGATCCCGGGGCTGCTGGAGCCGATCCCATATGTCACTGAGCAAAAGGCAGTGAACACGGACAGGTCACCAGTCTGCGTCAGGGCATATGGAGACATTCACACCTAAAGGTAATTTAGAGTCAAAGATGAACCAAAATAAACGTCTTTGGATGGAAGGAGGAAGCCACATGTAAACCCTCCTCACAGAAAAGTCCCAGCAGGTCTTAAATCTAAAAATGTTATGTATTTAGAAAAAGCTTCTATCAAAAACCTCAGATGAACCGAGACATCGATACACTAACACTAACATTCTTCACTTGATCTTGCTCTTACACTATCATAAAATCTCACATGTCATTTACCATTGTGCCTAAACAAATAAACAGGGTAATACTTCCACACATTCACGCTCACATTGTGATAAATCCTCCTGATATAAAGATGAAGGTAAAATCTGGACCTTAGCTGTTTCTACCAGTCTGACAGCCTCACAGAGCTGTAAGCATGTCTGTATACTCCTGCACAGCTTCAGGCTGTGAAATGCTGCACACTGCATATGTGGACTTCCTTTTTTTAAAATTACAAATCACTTTCACACCTAACTTAAGCCATTTCGGACTATCTGGATGTGGAACACGGAGGCATTTGCGACAAAGACATGTAAAGACGACATTAAATATTGTCTCCATCTGTTTCATGTGTGACTATGGTTACTGTCATACTAATTATATTTGTACCATATGTTTTGTGTGAAATCTATTTATCTATCTAATTATTTTAACTAATCATATTATGGTTTCACTTCAGGACTAAAGCAGTACTTTGTGTGTATCTGCAAAGGATGTGTGAGTGTGTGTGGGCGGACATTAGCTTCCTGTGCTGTTTTTGGATGTCCTCTATTTTCACACCAAGTCACACACAACTAAAATTTCTTGTGGGCTAATATTTAAGCCTACAACAACCAGTTGGCTGTAGCGGAGGCTGGTTGTAACACAACACTTTTCACCTTGTAAGTTGATTTAACAAACTTGCGAGCAAACAGCAGGTGCGCCAAATACAGAGGCCTGTTAGCATTTGTACATTAGCATTCAATTGTAGAATATAAGTACAATTTTACTTTATTACAATATATAATATATTGTAATATATATAATAACAATATTGCAATATTACTAATATTAGTCCTTTTGGCTCTGTTATGTTATCAACTAAATTGAAATATGTAAAAAAAATATGGCTTAAAGTTCTACTCTGTTCAACAGCTAATTGCTAACTGGCAAACTTGCTAGCAAACAGCAGATGCGGTAGATTTGGAAGCTAATGTTCGCATTTGTACATTAGCTTCCATACGTTAGCAGCTGTTTAAAAGTCCATTTGCTTGTTTCTGCCACAAAAGAAGAAAGAAAAGGAAAATTTTATCATGAGAAAAAAAATGATTTGACTTTTTCTTCTTCTGACAAAGATTTTGACTTTTTATCTCATAATTTCTATTTTTTTCATATAAGTTTTCTTCTTTTTTTTCCAAAGGTGGAAACAGGCTTACACACTTTTGTTCTCCCTCAGCTTATCGCTAACATTTTTGTCGGCTGTTTTGTCAGACAAGTAGCACACTGAGAGTTTATTCAAGCTTTTTCGCTAAAAATCAAACCCTTTTCAATCAAAACCAACCTTGATAAGAGCTATGAGAGTAAATCAAAACACAAAAAATAGTAGGCCTGAATAGAAACTAAATTCTAACAGCTTTGAAATGATAACTTGTGATTTGATCCAGTTTTTATATAAAATATTGATTCCAGCATCTCATCATTTTATTTGTGTAATAATCCATTCTGCTACTGTCAGAATGATCTTGAAATAAAGCCTGCAAAAAAGCAAAGACACAGGAAGATGTACTAGTGTATCATAATGGTAATTACCTTCAAACTGATTGGCAGCAGGTGTCAGGCATCATTTCAACTGCAACAGTGGATTTGACTTGGCTTTTTACACTGATGAATCAAGCTGATGCTCTCACTGTCAGATCTCTTGCTTTTATTTTTTATTTTTGGCTCCAGCCCTTCTAATAGCTGTTTTATTTCTATGCAGGGTTTCTGGAAATGAGCTACAGCTACAACACAAACTGAACAGAGGTTCAGCCCTTTCAGAAGAAACTGGCTTTTCAAAGAGTGCTTTTTGTTAAATGTATTCACACTGCATGGCTCTAAAGAATAGCCCGTTTATGGAAATGACTTTTTCCTCCACCTAACCGTGAAAGATTCTGGTTTGAGAGTTGAGCGTGAATGAATTATACTCCACTCAGAGAAAATACTTTGAGTTGAAAGTTTCTTAAACCATCTGACTCTATCAGCTTTCTCTCCCTGTGTGTGTTTACCTCTTTAACCCTGCGTCTGCCAAGCTGTTCTTGCCTACTGGTTTTCTAGCTCACAAAAGGAGATTAATTACATTTCAGTTATCCTGTAAATTGATTTTTAAAGGCTTGTTAATGTGTTTTTATTGTCTCCGTTTCCTATTATTTCCTGCATCCTAGAAGTGAAGGTACCTAAAACTCAAAGGGGTTTCATTCAGTTATTCAGGGCTTCAGGAAAACATTAACTCCCAGTGTGGGACTGTTGAGTGATGATTTAATTTCATTCCTTTTCGTGTCTTTAGACACTGATTTATTTATGAGAGCTTCTCTGGAAAGAATCCTACTTCAGATGACACTAAAGACTGCAGCTTTTCTGAGCCTGTTTGCCTGCAGCACTGCCAATAGCTTCCTACTGATCACTGTGCTGGAAATAACGTGCTTCAAAGATAGTTACAAAATAAATGAATCTAAGTTAAGCAAGTGTGTGTTGACGCTGACATGATGTTTGACAGAATACTCTCAGCCACCTGCCTTTTTCCTGAGCTCTGACCGTAAACGTTCTTCAAACCAAGCAGACTGTGAAGGGAACATCTTCATAAGTGAGGTGCTTAAACGACACTTTAGCAGCTTTTTGTGTCGAGCATTTACTTTCATGAACAGTAAACTGTCTGATGAGCCCCTAAAGGAACAGTTCAACATTATTTGCTTGGTTTAAAGTGTTGATGAAGGAATAGTTAAACAAGCTTTTCCGAGATTTTACCAGATGATATTGTTGTATCACTGCACAGCATTAACTGCCAGCCTGACATTTCTACTACTACTGCCACTAAACTAAACACCAAAGCAATTTCATCTCCTGCTGACTTTAGCTTTGTATGAGAAGTAGAGTCATCTATGCAGCATCACAGTTCTCATTCAACTGTCAGCAATAAACAAATGTATTTCTCAAAATGTGGAACTAAACTTGTCTGTCTGGTTTGAGGCCAAAGAGCATTTGATTCATTTGGAGTCAAATTCATTTTAGAACCAATAGGAAATTCAATTTATTTCAATGTTAATGAGTAATTTAGCACCATCAAGTAAATGCTCATACGCTGTTACAGTTAAACACCATGTGTGGTATTTGTAACCAAACAAAGAGATGTGTGGTTGACAATCTTGACTCACAGAAACAGATGGAGCTTTTCTTTTATACGCTGCCCGGAGCTTTGTTCTTTTTTGTCTCTCCACAACAAACATTTTCGCTCTTCAGCCGTTCCCTGATTATAATCAATGTGTGTGGGTGATGTGGATTTTTAAGTGTTTGCACCCCCTCATTTCTCTGTCCTTCCGTATAATCAGGTAACCGACAGCCTCAGTTGGCCCCGGGCTCCAGGCCTCACACTAACCTCCATGCTGTCACACACGCTGCGTAGGAGGGACACATTGATTCCAAACACACAGTGTTTCTGTAGTTTGTATGTGTTTGTCATCATATATTGTAATCACAGAAATACATAGTAACATGAAATTGTTTTCCTTCCTATTATTGTCTGAAATTTGTGACATGCACCCGACCTACGTGTGCAAGTGTTTTTACACAGTGTGGGGGCAACTACTTTGCAAAATTGACCTATTTATTGGAAGATCGATGCCATTTAATGATAATGTTACAAATGCAGCTTTTGGGGAAGCAAGCTAGCTTTAGCATAGGAGTTATCCGGCAGCTCTTTGCCCCGGGGTGATTCTAATATAAAATTTCCAATAAGTAAGAAAACTATAAAACAGTCAAGTAGAAAAAATGCCAAGTCCACGGCTGTTAGCAAATTCCAATTCTGACTCAGCTCCCTCTAGGCTGCAAGCCTTATTGATAGGAAACTTGATGTAAACCAAATTTGATTGGTTGTTATTTTTTCTATCAAGAGTCAAAAGTCTACTTTTTGGGTACACTATCTCAGCTAATGCCAGACTGTGGAGCTTACTAGCCTGCAAATCAACTAGCAAACAATGTCTGAAGCTCCACCCCTGATGATGGCCTTCTCTGATTGGTTGGAAGGTAGAGGCTCACTCAGAGGCCATGAAAGGGGAATAATTCTAAAGTCTTGCCAGACACTTCTCCATGATAAGATATGATTCGGGCATGACTGTAGCTTTAAGACTATATTGGTAAATATGATTATTTGCTTTCTGGTACACAGTTAAATGAGATCTACATTACTGTCACATTTGTTTGCTAAATATGAAGTCAAACTAGCATGCAGTTAGCTTGTCTCGGCTCATGAACTGGAAACAGGGAAGTTTTGTGCTGTGATGTGAATTTCATTTGATAATAACAAAGTGATTTTTTATTTTTTTTTGCAAATGTATTAAAACGCTGATTTCACCACAACAAGATATGGTGATCTACAAGAATTCATTGGACTTTGTGGCTTGTGAATGACTAAACCTTCTGTATTTGCACAGGGCTATGCCTTTATCTGTCTCTTTCATTCACTTCAATTTGCCACATCATTCATTCAAGTTCTACACAGAAAAGATGTTTTCAGTTTACCATTATTGTGTATAAATTGAAAGGGAAAGAGGAGTATTGTTATGTTTAATGGCTGCTGGATAATACGAGGAACTTGTCATACTCGCGAACAAACCTTACATAAAAACTGATTTCTCCTTGATGAAAATTAAATGAAATGTCAGACTGCAAAATCATCACTGGAACAGATGAAGTAAACACTGTCACAACTCCTGTGACTGACCTTTATAATGCTTTTCTTGATGAGTGTTTTGATTGTGATTGCACTGTTCTACTTCCTAATGCTGAGACTTGCTTTCTTTAAGTGGGAGGAAGATGATGATAATATCAGCTTTGATTAAGCAAAATGCAAAGGGCCTAATTATTTGTCCACAGCAGAATGCATGACGGTGCACAATGTCAGAACAGCCACAGATGTGTGCTGGCATCCATCACTCCAGTCAGTGTATGTTGAAGAATGGTTGCCCTGTTGTTTCTAAGGCAACCCATGTTGACATTTTCACAGGAAAAGAGGCGATTGGTTGCAAAAAAATAAATCCACCCATGTAGCAGCAATCAAACAATGTGTGCAGTGAAGGACAACTTGGACTTGACATTTCAGGTCCATCAGTCGCTTATAGCCCAGCGATAGCCTATAGGGCGTACTATTATAAATGATTCATGGATTGAAAGGCTTTAAAAGTGTGTAAAGAAGCTAGAGGAGCTAAATGTCTGGTGCAGCCAGAAGCGTCTCACAAGCCATCTGGCAATTGTGACTTTTTACAGCTTCTCAGACACTGGAAAAAAAGAGATAGGAGTTTATGTGCTTCCTGCTTTACTCACCTCCCATAGTGTCGGCTTCCAGCGTGGATATTCAGACAGATCAGCATGTGCCAACAGTCCAAAAGAAAATATATACAGCATACCAGATTTCATTTAAGTTAGTTTCTTTTTGGGGTTAAAAAAATATTACAATATTCATCTTAACCCAGGGAATTAAGCCCAATCTACATTAACATAGTTCATAGTTGAAGAAGAAAGTGGGTTAATGCACCTGTTGACAATAAGGAACAAAGAATCTGTGAGGTCAGGTTGCTTCCTTAAAAACAAAAAATACATATACAGAAAAATTATATATGACCAGATTAGGTCACAATTTTATATGACCTCATATTTTGCTTCCATGTATTTTTTAGTACACCCACATCTTTTCTCTCTTTCTCTTTTTGGACAAACATGAACAAACTATAGAATAAAAAATTCCATGTTATACAAGACGCTATATAGAAAACACAATGGCTTCAGGAGCTGGCTCGACTGACTTCACAAGATTGATGGGAAGTGGCGTGCATCCAGAGGGCACAGTGTAGATTACAGTCACTGGACTTCAGTAGTGTTGTGTGTTGTTTTGTGTAGCACCTTGTTGCTGCATTTCCCTCAGACAAAGAGGATCATGTAAACACATTATTCTCCTTCACTTTGATGTCATCTTCTTAAATCTGCTTGTACAGTAGTAAATCAAGCCATTCCCCCTCAGGAAGCAGCAACAAATGCAGCCTGCCATGTTTTTTTTGTCACCTCTCCAACTTGCCGTTGCAGTGCGGCCTTTGATGCAGATGAGCACGGGCATCGGATAGATGGTGTATTAGGCAATGCCAGCCAAGGTGATAAGGCGCTGTACCACTTCAGGGCCAAATGGATGGCAGCTTGTTCAATAAATAAAGTCTGATTGGAGAGAAAAGTGGGCAGCAAGAGAACGAGATGTGGGAGGGATGCTGGCATCTGATTCATTTAACACGGGCTGGGCTTCTTGGTCTTAGTCTGTGGTGATCTATTTGATGTTTTTAGCCTCATACTGTACAATTCTTATCTGTATTTGTTTTTTCTTCCTACTTTCAGGACTGAGGCCACACATAAAAACAATATGTTTATATGTGTGTTACTTTACACGAAACATTTTATTTTTGTTTCATTAATTTTAAGTAGACAGGATATCATTTAGCAACAGGTTCATGTAGCCTTAAACTGCTAGCTTACCGTTAGCTTAGCCAGGCTTTAGCAGTGATGAGGTTCAGTGTCTAAACTAATAGCTAACAGGTCAACTAGCTGAGTAGTGTTTAATGCTAAATGTTAAAACATGCCTCACATAAATATGTTCATGATAACTTGATATACTATAATGGTTGCATATAGTAAATTATGTTATGTTGTTAACTAGATAAAACGTTAGCTTGAACTGGCATAATCCAGTTATGTGGTACCTGTTGTTTAAGTTTAATTTTTTGAGTATGTGTTTGAAATCCAGTTGATTAAATTAAATCTCTTTAACATTGGAAATATCAGTCTTCTGTATATTTGTTGTGTAGGTCCAGTGATACACTGATACATTTATGCATTTGTGCAATGTGTTATGTCTGATATGGTATATTGGAAGACATTACACAGCTGCAGTATTTATGATGAATGTGGTTAATATAATACAACCATAATCCATTTTTAAAACTCAACATAATTCGAAGCCACAATGCATTCTAATGGGGAAATGGCTGTTCTGCCTCCTCTGTCTTAGATCCACTAGTGGAAAATGATGAAATGTTACAGCTGCCAGGAAGGTTCGTTGCAGAAAAACAGCATCAATGCACAATGATAACCTCCAGAAAGTCACATAAGAAAAATGCTTTTCTAAACTGATCACACATTTCTTGGCGTAACCAAACCTCAGAATTCTTCCTCAACTTTGGAACGAATCGAGCAGGAAAAATGGGGCCCATGAGATGAGGAAGTGTCAGGCCTGTTGATATGCAGTTTAGGAAAGAAAAAGGGAACATGTGAGGGAGAAGTGCAGCGGGAAATGACACGAAATGAGGGAAAAGACAGGAAATTGCAGTGAAATCACTGACCTGATGTTGCCATTACATGACTGTGAGTGTTACGTTAGTGTAGTGAAAAGCTGAACCAACAGGGTTTTAGTTCGTTTTACCTTTAATCGTGTACGACACTTCTGTCTTCTGTAGTCACCTATTGCATTATTTGAATAGCAGACATACTGTTAACTTTACATGTTTATATGCAATGCCTCAAATATCACAAGCAATATTATCCTCTAAGGACCATCTACACATTTAAACTCTTCAAATTCAAAATATTATATTTAAATCCATCACATATGGCTTTTAAGAGAAAAGTCAAGCTGATTAAATCCTCAGTGCTCTTGGATGTAAAATGGCCTGATGGTGCCATCTTGTGGCTAAAGTGATCACAATCATGGCATGTACATACTGACTACTGTAACTCACTATGCTATATGCTTGGAACATTGCAGATGTAAAAATTAATTCATCAAATAAATAAAATTTGGAGGAAAACGGTCTCATAGATTTATGGTTTATGGTTCATGACTGAGGCCTGAACAGAACCAAGAATCCCTTTGACTCCTGATGGTGAAGAGATCACTGACAGGTGTTTGTGTGTGTGTGTTTTCAGATGCTGTCGTCATCTTGTACACACATCAACAGGAGAGAAGCGCAGATGAAGAGATTAGTGAGAGAGCAGGGAGAAGCAGGCTTTATGTTCTGCGACTATGTAGGTCAGACATGTTGTTATCTGGCGACTCTGGACTTTTATTTTGCTTTATACAACTAACACTATGCTGGATAAGAATTCACACATGAATCACATGGACTGTCACAGTCTGATCAGGACTTAAAAGCGTGAATGAGAAACAGTGAAGATACAACATACTCTGCTGTAACATCCTCACCTGCTCTACAATGGACAGCATTGGTTGGTCCCTTTTCTGGTGCTGGTACCAGTGATGCAACCGCTTGTGATTGGTCCTGCCTACAGCTCGGCTCCACTGTGTATTGTCTGTGCTTTGTGTGCACTGTTTATATCCTTATCTGTGTGCGGGTTTATTGTACAACAGCCAGTTAGCTTAGCTTAGCATGAAGTCTGCACAGAAGATTTTAGGAGTATATTTTATGAATTAGTCATACAGACAGATTATTACTGATAAAAACTTTTCTTTTTCTTGCCTGCCAGCAACACCCTGATATTTTTGTGTTTTTATAAAATCACCCATCAAGACTTCATCAAGTTGATGATACCACAAGTGATGTTTCACACTTACCCTGACTGTAACAGTCAGGGTGAGAAAAATCTTGTCTTTGACAGACAGAAAATGACCCGTTTAGAGCCGGGCTGATGGAAAGCAAACAGGATCAGGGAGGTGAGTGGAAGTGAGACGTGACGGGGCACGTAGTAGCTGTTCACCCCGTCCTCCATGAAGACGTTTACTGTGGCCTTAATTCTGAAATGTGATGCTGTGCTGTCCTCTGCTGGGCAACATGAAAAACTGGATAGTGCATTTACAGCAGATGTTCTACATTTAACATAAGTAATTACAGAAATAAAAGGTGTATAACAATTTAATAAATCTCAACTCAGTTCACAAGCTCATTGCAGGTTAGTTCTACTCATGTACATTTAACTGAGCAGCGCACAGATACAGAAGCTCTTTTTATTTGCTTGTGCTGCATTCACACTCTTAAGTGTTAGTGCACTAATCTATACTAATCCATAGTGCTAACTTGTAGTTAGCTGTGGTGATTTACACTCTTTCACAGCAAGTTGTACAACTCCAGCATAGTCAAAACAGCAGCTGTGAGCTTGTCCTGTATTTGCAGACTGATGCTGTCAGTCAGGCTACACAGGACTCCTCTTCTGTCAGAGTCATGGTCCAGGTTAAATTCTATTGGCTGGTGAGAGCAGAGGTGGAAGGAGGTGGAAGGTTTGAGCTCAGGAAATCTGAGAGCACAAGTGCAGTTTTATCAGGAGAAGAGCAAATGAGAGCGTGAGGAAAGGTTTTTGAGACACAAAATCATTCAATTGTGCTCTCTAATTAAAAAACCATGCTCCTTATTGAAGAATATTAGTAACATAC